>JAOEGS010008062.1:49360-84702 GCA_025447755.1 Corythornis vintsioides
ATCAACATGTAACTGGTTTAGAACAAATTCTACTGTAGTACTACTCAGAGAACAACTAGGAAGATAACCTGGGTTTTTTCTTCAATAATATTTTTCTTCTAGGTTCTTCCTTTTATCCGTCCATAAAGGATTTCTAATTTTCACTATATTTCCACTAGCTTTAATTAAACTGTATTTTCATTTATATAGCTACTAAGATGACTACAGTTACACAAATAGTTTACATTCTTGTATAGATTTCCTTTGAGTAAAAGCCCAATAAAAGAAAAATGAAGAAGAGTTATAAAAGCAAAAACTCTGTTTACAACAGAGCCTTATACTCTGAGAAGTCTGGGACTCGATTTATTAAATTGATTTATAGTTTTATTAATTTACACTTGTACTGAGAAAATACGAGTTTTAAATTTCTAATTAGTTTCCTTTTTGTTTGTTTGTTTATTTCTTTACTAATGTGAGCAGTCAGCATGGCTATGTTTAAGACATCTATTAGGCAGGGGGACTGTCCTCAAAAAAACTTTCTAACCATGGCTGACAACTTAAAAGAAACATTAAGTAATGAATTTCTGTAGAATTCTGTAAGTCAACAAGCATGTGATTAATAGTATGGTTTTCCCCCTCACTTGGACAAATCTGGTCAACACCCTCTCTGAAAGCAATATCCTCCCAGGCCTGTATTAATGTAAATTTGATGGAAACACTGTTTTGATTTTTGTATTTTTATCTCTTACCTCCCAGGTCCAGGCTAGGCTTTTTGCAGGCCTTTACAGGACTCGTGCTGAGGACAGGGACATGGTCATTTCAGTGAGAGACTGCAGTTCTAAGTGGATACTTTTTGTATCTGACATTGTGTTTTAATAAGCAATTATATACTGAGATTTAAAAGACTGCAGACTCATTTTAACTGATTCTCCTTTCCTACAGGAAAGCTGTAATGTTGCTACTTGCAATCACTAGGCTATAGGGGTAGGTTTTGCTCCCATTCCAAGTGGATCACCACTTTATCTCCCAATGCAAGTGAACCTTGGGAACTTATTGGAGGCTTATTGGAGGATATTTTCCTTTGTGTTTTGAGATTGCAGTTATCAAAAGGCTGGAGCCCTCAAGGTAAATTTGGCTTTTATGATATGTTTTAAACCTGCAGTGATGTTCATGTGAATACTGATGTCTGACATTTTTGTCTTTGTTATCAGTTATTTCCATGGCACCTGACATTGCTGATATGCAAAGTAATTTTTCATTGCTTTTACAGCCAAGATTTAATTCAGACCTTTAATTTCACATATATTTTTGGTAGAGGTGTACATTTCCACTACTTTTTTTTCTTGGAAAATGAGAATATAATTTTTTTACTATATTCTACATATTGTTGATGGTTCTTTTCATCAGCAATGCCATTAATCACTCCTCCCCCTAATAATAGTGACACTGATGTGAATGGCATTCTCCAAAGCCAATATTTTTATTGAAATGGAGAATGAGAGAAAAGTCAGATGTTATTTATGGCACTACTTAGTTTGGTAGTCGATATCATTAATGGTCTCTGACTGCCAAAGTGAATCAAGAAGCCAGATTATTTTGTCCTTCTTCTAGCTATGCAGACTGATATAGCCTGTTTATTCACACTATGCTTATGAATTTATCAGAATATTTTAATTTTTTTTTTTGTAAGGAAGGTCTATTAAAAGCATTTCTTATCGTAACATCTCATAACATCCCATCCTCATCTTCAAGAAAAAATTTTCACAGCTGAGCTGCTTCTTTCAGTGGCAGGTAGTAGATCTGGATCCCTGGGAAATATATCCCATTCATTTTGTACAGTAGAGAAAGCTAAATGGTCCTTGGACTTTTCCTCTTCAGGGGAATAAGTCAAATGTGGCAATAAATAACCATAATGTACTCTAGATTTAAATGTAAAAGTGCCCCTGTTGGTTGTTCTAGCTGAAATAGGAAGGAAAAAGTCCCCATATACATATTGAGGAAATCTGCCATGAAGACTATTCAGTAAAAAGAAAAGTGCTGTTGTTAAAGGTCAGTATACTACGCTACTACACACTGGTTTGACTACTGATCCTACTGCTAATTTGAAAGTTCCAAATTTTCCTTAGCCTGGGTGAGCCAGAAGCAATCTTCAGTCATCTTTCTACCTCCTAGGACAGAAACGGAGGTTATGAGAAAGCAAAGGTGTTGATTAATCTTTAAAGCAGGGAAATTCAAAATGCACTGTGAATTCCAAATGCATTCTGCGGCCACTTATTTAACCTCTGCTACCCCGAGAATGCAGCACCTAGGGCCATCTGCCTACAAACATTTCCACATACACACACAGTCTATGACATGACTTCTGATCAAGACCAAAGAGAAAAAGGAAATAGGAAAAATGGAATAGGATTGCTTTGCTTTTCCATGAACACTCCAGAATCAAGCATTAAATATCTTAGCAATGAGCAATACAGGGCACATCAGAGGCAGCACAGTGACTTCTCTCTCTCTTTACATCTTCAATTGAAAACCATCTACAGTTTATGTTTTCATTTCTGGTTGTTTATTCTATATAAGGGGTTTCAATCAGTTTTTCTCAAGCATTAGCTTTATTTATCATTTATACACCATTTCAAATCATGCAGAACATAGACATTTTAATTCTCACTGAAGTGCAAGTTAGCTCGTGAATGCAAAGCCCTGAAATCTGGTTTGAGTTCCTTGATAACATTTGGTATAAATTGATTTTGTTGGATATTTTAAGACATCTCTCTAAATTCTTTAAACTTTAGCAAAACATGCTGTATCTGAAAGGTTCCACAACTAGGAACATTGTGGGATAAATGGCAAATAATGAGAATCAATTTACCTTACTTACACTGTATAACCTAGTATATTTGAAATGGCAGATAATTGCAGTGAGAAACTAAAAGGCAGTGAGTTTGTAACTTGCATCTTCTTGAACTTATTTAACAGCAGTAAATAGTTGGTGAACCACTTATTCCCCAAGATACTTTTGCCTGCTTTGGTGCTTACTGTCTCTGACCAGAGACTTGGCATGGGTGGCATGGACACATGATACAAAGCTGACATGACAGGACACAATTTTCTGTGTAAATATTAGCTCTGTGAAGGCACGCACACTTAATGTGCTCTGCTCAGTATTTAATAAGTAAACAGAAGTCTACATATCTCCAGGTCTATTTTTTTTTTCTTTCTCTGTAACCCTTGGTCATATCTTTCTGCAGCACTTACCTTTAGCCATAGTTTCTAGTCCCTGTGTCTTCTTATAATCTTTTCTTTCCAGGTCAGTTTACACTACACAAGTCTCCACCTGTAAGTCCCATTTTGTCTGAGGTTACATGAAACATAGGGGCACATCCCAAGAATGCACTCTGCTTGCACACCTTCTCATGCTATGAAAATTAACAACCCAAATAGGATTCAGACACCTTTATTGCAGCCATCTTTTTGACTATGGTGGACACGTCTACATCATAAACTCATCTATTTACAGACAGGCATGTAGGTACCTGCTTTATGTGTCCCTGGATGCAAAATGCCAGATGTTTAGATGATCTACAGATTATAAGACTTTTTATTTAATCTTCCTCTCCTTCATCTGACCTTTTCTTAATGTCTGATTTTCTCTAACCAGTGCACTGGTAGTCAGTGACTCAACTAAGAACAGATTCCAACTGAGCTCCAATCAGTCTCCCTCTGTTGAGGCCAGCCCAAATGTGTCTCATCAGGAGATCCGTTCAGTTTCACAGTTCATATGAGATACTCAGTCAATAAAGTTTTGATAACATACATTTCTGTGTACCTTCTGCTGTGTATGTTGCATGATCTCCATAAAATCCTGCATTAATTAATTTTTTTTTCACTATTGTAAATTAACATCTGTGTTTTCTAAGTGCAACTTCTATGCCAGTGTGGCTAATAATGTAATAGACACAGTTAATCCCTGAGGCTGTTGGGTTATTTACTACTGTTGCAGTGTGATACCATGGTAATTACCATCACACCCAGCAATCCTACTCTTGAGCAGTGGAAGTTTGAAGCTGAACACTGGTCATTTGGCAGAATGCTTTCAATGATGTTATTACTTCTGGAATTTATTTCACTGTAAACCCTTTCTAATTCAATTTTGACAAGGTTACCAACATCTTTCTCTTTGTTTTGAGTTAGTTTCTGTGGGTTTCTTTGGTGGTTTTTTTTTTGTTGTTGCTTTTGCAGAATTTGTTTGTGGGATTGCAGAGCAGTTCAGACCACAATAATGACTACTTTGGACTTGACTGATAGTGTAAGAGATCTTTATATACCAATGAAATAAAAGATCAGATTGTTTTTAGGATAAACTGGATATATTAAAAAAAACTAAACAGATACACTTTAACAATACTAGGAGGAGACATATTAAACAAAGGTCAACTGAAACTCAAACTTGTCCTTGGGCATTAATGTACAGACTATGGATAATATGATAAAAACTTGCCTACTGCCATGCCTATGAAATATGAGTTATATTTGAAGTTAAAATGGTAATAGCAATTTACAGTTTTTGTTCTGAATCTTGTTATTTCTACTGCTCCAAGATAGGGAAAAGATGGAAAAAAACCCCAAGTAAATAATTTTCCAAATGTGTCCATATTTTGCAAGCTTCATCTATCAAAAATGAACTGACAAGCCACAACTGCGTGTGAATTGTCCTCCCAGGAGAGTATTGAATGAAAAAAATAGATAAGATTTCATAATGTTTTCAGAAATGGTGATGAAATACAGATTTGACTCAAAGGGTATTGGTTGTTGTTCATTTCTTGCTCCATCCAGTCTACAAAGGGTATTATTAGAAACATATTTCATTTTAAATTACTGTTCTAAGTTGATGAAAATAGTAATAATAAAAACAAAGTTTTAACACTCTGTAATGTTTGTTGGAAGCTAATAACAAATTGTGAGTTTTGTAAAGATTTTAAAATGCTTCAAGAATAGACTAATACATGGCAGGCATCAACACAATCCTAGCCAGTCCTGACTAGATTATTCCTATCCACATGTCACAGAATACTTCAGAGGCAGCAAAAAATCATAAAAAGAAAAATCCACTTTGAGCTGGAGATAAAAATAACTTTTTCATATAAAAAGAACATAAAATCTACTGAACTGAACACCTTAAATGCCATTGGCACAATGCATTCAAATATTTCATGTAGTAGTCTAAATTCTGTCTTCAAACAGCATGGTTGTTGCATGTCCAATAAAAGTAGAATATATTTCAATGAAGAGATTATCTTTGAACTGGCAGAAATATCCTCGAGACCTAAAACCATAGAATGAGCTCTAGAAAATCTTAAGGAATAAAGGAAACTAAAAAAGTTTGCTCTAATCTCATTCCAAACTCTGTGTGACTCAGTTCAGGGAGAGAATTGCAGCACAGAAATGGCTTCAGTACCTTAACTGATTTCAGTGTGCCTAACTCCTTATCTATTGCCTTTTTCTCCCCTGTAACTCCCATTTAAGCTTTCTTTGACATGCGAAAAAGGCAGAGCAATAATAGGGAGGTATGGAAGAGAAAGCTGGGAGCTGTTCCTCTGTGACTACAGAGAGAAGTCTGCCTGGCAGGGAAGGTAAACATCATAGTGGAAATTGCAAGGTAAACATGTATTCTTGCTCACCTGAAGAAGTTGAGTTACTCTGCTGATATGAGACTTTAACCTTAGAATATGAGATTTGAAAATAGATTTGTTACTTCTCGTAGAACATTAATTGTTTATTACAAAAATACCTTATTTTGTGTTGAGACTGCTCTGAGCTGCAATGATGGCATTTTGCACACTACTTTTGAACCTTTTACTAAATACAACCTTTAAAAAAGGTAAATTATAGGCATAAATTCTGAAATAATATGTTTTAAACTCATGCTAACTCTCTTTGGAGTCCATCACTGCTGCTTCCAAGTAAGCATACAGCATCCAGAAACAAAGGTGAAAGGCAGAAAGCAAATTTCTATCTTCCTATATACTTCCATGTACTTAGATGGTTGATTATGCACAGTCTTGTGGAGGTTAAAAATGTATTATACAAATATAAGGACTTCACATATTTTGATAACATTTATAACAGTCTGAATTCAATTGCAAGCTCATGAAAGTGCTGGCTATTGCTAGAGTATGGAAAGCTATACTAGGAGAAGAATTAAGCTCCATGTTCCCTTTTTATATTGTTCTTTTTCTAATCATTTATTCCTACTGGCTGCTATCAGAGACACAGCCATGGGATGGATGGGTTTCTTCTGACCCATTTGCCAAGAACTTCCATCATGACAAAACAACATTCTAAACACATTATTAAGAACGTGCCATCTTTCTGTGACTGAAAACTTATCTCTGCCTTCTAAGAGGGTAAAAGAACCACAGAGGAAAATAGAGAATAAAGTTGTCAAAAGTCACCTACTGTGCTGCAAAAAAGTTCTGGTACTTTATATAATACTTCTGATACTCTATGCTTCCCAAGGGAAGAAAATAGAACTATGTGTAGGCAAAGACAGCTTTAATTAAATAAAACCTCATTAAAACCAGGCATTAGCTGCAGGTATTATCTTGGATTGGTTAAATTACAGAGACGAATAAAATAACATTAAGTAATTTGTAGTGAAATGTATATCCACTTGTGATGGTTTTATTTGTTTAGTGTATGGATGTACATACCAAGATCACACTGTCTCTCTCAGAAACTTTTCAAAATAACACATTTTCCATGGTAAATATAAAAATATAAGTATTTTCCGAAAATGTCTAATTTTCACTGAGGTTCTTGCCATTTGTGGAGCCCTGTGCTTAGGGCAGTTCCATCATGTGAAACTCAGCTGCACTACAGCTGTTGTAGGATGGTCAGCTCTGAGAAAACAGGTAACCTAAATGTCATGTGGCCACAGGTTGAAGTTTACAGGTCAGTCTTCCATTCATGAGAAAGTTTCCCTCAAACACTGGGGAACCAAACCTAGTCACTGTTAGAAAGGAATGGGAAAAATATGAAGAATTAGGAAATAAACCTATAATTTTCTTGATTAAGATCTTGGCCTTAATGGGGGGAAAAAAAACCCAACCGACCCCCCACCAAAAAAAAAAAATTTAAACCTTTTTTAAAAGTTCAGCTCTTCCCAAATCATGTATAGTCATAAAAGACCTTATCGCAGCCTTTCAGTACTCAAAAGGGGTCTATAGAAAGATAATGAACAGACCCTTTTTAGCAGGGCCTGTTCCAATAGGACATGATGTAATGGTTTTAAACTAAAAGAGGTAGATTTAAACTAAATTTAAGAAGGTTTTTTTTTTCCAGTGATGATGATGAAACACTAGCCCTTCATATATTATTATATGTTTTCTTATGTGTAAAAAAAATTTTGACTCGGAAGTTTCTATAAGGTTCTGGAAGTTCCTGTAAGGTTCTGAAACCTTTCTGTGAATTCTGATTACACTGATATTTTAATTTAATGTATACATAGACAATATTTAGGAGACTGATATATAGCTACAAGTCTGTAGTTTTCTATGTATGCGTTTTATTCATATAAAGTTCTATTAAATGTCTCATGTTTGTTATTTTAATTTGTCACAGAAATTGAACTTTTGGATGTCTGAACAGTCTAAGCTTGACATGGTTTACTATTTAATAAACTTATATAAGAATCTTTTAACTGCATTAATTAATTGTCTAGGGCATACTTCTTCCTGACTGCACAAATCTTTTATTCAATTTTACCCCACTATTTTAGAATCATACTATTATTTCCAGCTTGACATTTTATTACATTTTATGTTCATATTAATGTATTGAGACACAATAATTCTGTGAAATAATATAGACATTCTGAAATCAGAGAAAACACCTTTGTTTTGTTTGTGGGGTTTTTTCCCCTTTTGAATAATAAGTGTATTTGCTGTAATCATTTTAGGAAACAGAGAAACTCTTCTGTATTTTAGTCTTTATCAGCATTTCCACAATGTAATTTGCTTATGTCAAATTAAATTCCATAAACAAATTTCCCCGCTTCTGTTCATGAAAAAATAAAATGTTTTAATGTCAACAGTAGCTTTCTAAAATGTAGAAAAACCTGGCAGCACTGCTGAAGAAAATAAATTGGTTTGAGTAGAAGTCCAGTTAAGCCTGAAATCCTACCTCAAAGGCGGTTGCGTGGACAGTCTGTCTCAATGCTGAAAGCCCGAGTAGCTGCTGAATAAAATTGAAATTTTTTTTGTTGCTGGAAGTGGTGACCCTGCATCAGTGCTTCCAAAATGAAACAGTGTAAGACTTTGGTTTTATAGAAAAATCTTGGTTATGGTTATTTGTTCTGCTTTGGAATAATTTCCTACTTAAAACCCACATACAAAGGTTCTGAAAGTAGTTGAATCAGAACTAGTTTTATAACCATATGTTATTGTTGTTTCATGTCCTATTACAATCAGGGATTGGATTCAGTTTCCAGATTACTCTATGTCTCAAGCACTTTGGAACCAGAAAACAGAAATTGGAGATCTTATATTCTTTAGCCATGACAACGATTTTCCTCTTGAGAGTCATTTCCAGTTGAGTCAGTATAAATCTTACCCATTTTTCTGGCTTGAGTAAATGTTTACCTTCCCATTTTTATCATTAAATGGGAATTTCCACACTCACACAAATTGGTCAATCAGAGCTTCTTGATGTCTTTGACCTTTAGCAGTCATCATATGCTTAAACTGTGACAATGTAAATGTAGTTGGAAAGTAACCTTATTTTTCCAGTATGTTCTCCCACCTCTTTATTTAACTTATCTTTAGTACCTTACTATATGTTTCTTACTGGTAAATGGCCCCTCTTAATCAGTTTAAAAAAAAATCACTATGATTGTTATATTTATTTTTGTTTTGGTTTTTCAAATATATGTCTGGTATTTCAAATATATGCATAGTAACACATACTATGTATGTTAATAGCATGTTTTAGCTGAAGAATGTATTTTCATTTCAAGTGAAAACACACAACACTTAGTAGCATACTTCTCTGTGGACATTTTTCTCGTACTTACTTGGCTCTAACACAATTCAGATTTCCTTGAATCATTTTCAAGTATTCACTGAATCAGACTCATTTTGTAATGTTAGAGCTGGAAAACCAAGTCTTTTGGAAAGGAAATCCTGTTATGAAAGACATGTTTTGCTTCCAAAGAAAGAGGCACACGACACTTCTTAAAGTAGACTGATTAAAAGTAGCACAGTTGATTTTTTAAGAAATTTAGATCAGCAGTGACAGATAATTTTAAATTTAGTTATGGAAAGCCTGCATTTCTATTATTCAAAGAAGATTGACTTTTGTGAATTATTATTTCCAAAATTAACTCCAACTCAGTCAAACTCAATACAGTGGCCAACTACATGGATTCACACTGAGACATTTTTTTACTAATTTGCTGCTTTATTTGTGAGTTCACAAAGTAAAATACAAGTCAGATAACTACTATCCCACAAAATAATCCTTAATCCACAAATCTTATTTTTCTTAGTGTGCTTTGACAAGGCCTCACTCAAAAGACAGATTTTAGAACAATAACCATCCAATCACAACAGAGCAGGTGACCAGGACAGAGAAGTGACTTCCAGGGCAAATGGCATGGGATCCTGCTGGGAGAGGTGCTGGTCTGCTGCTAGAAGCTGGGGTGAAGACACCTGTCACTTTCTGTTTTGTATATCAGTTGTCCTTGCACAGTTGCTTGACTTTTATATGGCACAATTAGCCACAAGTCAGAGTATGATGCAATGCCACTGCAGGAAAAACATTTTTTGCAGATTCTGAGGCTGAAGTATTCTTGAAACAGAAGATGACTTTTAATTTCTTTCCCTCAACTATTTTTTTTTCATGTTGATGTTTAGTCATTTATAAATACTGTTGTAGTACTGCCACTTCTGTATTACTAGGACTGTGGAAAGATTTCTTCTCTCTCAGTGAACTCACCTTCTGCAATAACTTCGTTTGGCCAAAGTGATGACTTCTCTCTTTGGCTTTGAACAATACTTCCAGCAAGCAGGATGGTCTCCTTCATAAAAACTTGTATAAGACAATTCCATAAGGTTTTTCATTAGTTAGGAAAACTTTTTTCCTTACAGTTTACACTTACAGAATGAAGGGAGTGCCAGCTGCCTTAAATATTTTTTACTGAAAATGTTACATAACATTTTCTGATTTATTTGGACCTTCGCACTACTGGACACATTGCGTAAGAGAATTTTTTAGTTCTTCAAGATTTGTTCTAAGTATGAACAAAAAACAAAATTATTATGTTTTTTTCAGATCTGCTAGAATGTCTTCTTGTGTTGTCTGAGATCGTTTTCCAGTTGTACTTCTACTCAGATCTCTAACACCAAACCAAACCAACCAAACAAACAAACAAACAAAAAAAAAAACCAAAACAAAAACCAACCAACCAAACAAAACCAAACCAAAAACGTTTTGGGTTCCTTTTTTTCTTAAGTAATAAAAGACAATGCAATGGGAAACTTTTTCTGCTTGAAGAATAATTTTGGGGGGGAATAGTATGTAGGGAATGTTGGTTTCTTCATAATATGTCTAAATTTACACTACTAAAGGGTATGTTATTACTGAAGCAATTTTTCTTAGCGAGAAAAAAAAAAATATAAGCTTGATTTTCCTAAGAAATTGTCTTTTGCAGAGCAATTTGAGATTTTATTTATGCAGAATAAGGAGTGTTTAGGGTTCTCTTTTCTGGAACATGAAGTTTTATCCTGCAGGTTCTCTGAAAACTATCTTCTAGTCAACTGAAATCTGGGTACAGGAAGGAGAAAAACACATAGGGATTGTGCTAACTTATTTTTAGAATGACAATCATATCATATTCCATAAGATTCTCATTTGTTGCATTTTAGTAGTATACCAAATGCATATAGTGTGAATATTGTTAGTATTTCAGGTATGGTTCACAGATTATATATATCGCTATATTGCTCTGCTGAAATTCAGGTGGTTTAACAGCAGAAAGGGTATCCTTATTCCCAATAGGTTTTTCCTTGTAGCTTATTTTTCCACTCTTTATTAATATTGTCTTTTCAGTATGTTCTGCCAAAATATTCTCAAGGTTTTGTTACAGATTGATTTTCCCAGCTTTTAAGAATAATTCACATTCCAATCTGCTGGAGTCCAATAACTGCAATACAAAAATACTCAGTTTTAAATTCTGTTGCAAAAGTACATGCAAGAATAATACATGAGCTGAGTGTCTTGGAGCTTTTATTCAATGACTGACATTTCAGGCTGATCTTCAATGAAAATATATTTTGTTTTTTCCTTTTAAAACACAAAAATTGAAAACTGTGATTTTGAAAAAAAAAATAAAAAAATAAAAAAAAAAAAAAAAAAAAAAAAAAAAAAAAAAAAAAGTTATTTCCAGTAGGAAAATAATATTCTCTAAGAAAACACCCCCATTCTCAAACCTTTATCTCAGGTTGTGTTTTTAAAGCTCATTTTTTGTTTGGTTTTTGTGGTATTTTTATTGATTCTTTAACCATTTAATCTTCAGTATAACCTGTGGTATAAGGTTTACCACATATAGTCACATTACAAAAATTAACTTAGATTGAGTTGACCAAATTTCTTGCATGAAACTTTCTAACTCTGTACTTACAGATCTTTGGCTCTATTTAGTTTCACCACTGTCCAATGAATTTTCTCAATCCACCTTATTCTGACTTCTGAACACACCTCACTTGCTCACCATAAAGCTACAGTTTGAGAGTCTATGCAAACCTGCCACACAGCCTCCAAAGTCCTAGTCTGAATTTCTAAATAGAACAAATTTTCTTCTCTACTCTCATTTCTGCACACTCTTTGCTCCGGCCAGCACACAATGCAGAATTTGGCCCTGATTTTCAGTATTTCTCTCTGTTTCTTTCTAATTATACTTAGATGCTGTAAAAAGAAAAAGATCCAAAGGATGAAAAGTCTATGAATATTACAGAGTTATAAGGTTCCCAAGAAATATTAGATCAATGCTGACATATGGTGATTTCCCATTATACTGATCTATTGTAACTTCCTAAAATATACTTAGCACTTCACAAATCTTAACAGATTATTCTTTTCACTTCATCTGAATTTCATTTTCACTTTCTAGTGGTAACTGGGGCTTTCTGGCAGGCACAAATAATTGAATAAACTTCAATTAGAGTGCTCCAGGTAGGAATGGTTCTTTAATGATGGCTCAGGAACAGTGCCTTTAATCCTACAAAGCACTGCTAAAGGTCTGATGAAGCTTTTGCAAGTTGGTGGGAAAGAGGAGGTGGACAGATGTTGAATAACCTAAGTATTCTCTACATATTTTTTAAAATATATATGCATATATATATATGAATGATCTTAAAATACTGAAAATACGTTTCTGTTCCAATTTACACATCTGTCCAAAGAAACAGCTTTCAAACTTATTTTCGGTGTATCTTGTACTCAGAGAAAATAAGGAAAGGGGAACAATTAAAGACTTCTATTGAACATACCAGGTTCCCTAGAGAGCCTCCATCTCATAGTCAAAACGTAGATGGTAGGACCCATCTGGCAGATGGGAGGATCAGCTGGTTCTTTTGAATGGTGTTCAATATGCTAGTAGGAGTATTGTTTTTCAAGTTTTATTTTTCCTTTAATTTTTTTTTCCTTCATTATCTTGTGTATTCTCTCTTTATCTTACTAGCACAGCCAAGTGAAATGTTCTTTAATATTCCTTTTTCACTAGGAAGGATCAAAAGCTTAAACAATGACAAAAAAAAGGGGGCTTTTTTTTGATGTATTATTTATATTTCAGCAAAGAATGTGAAGCTGAAATAGATTACTTACTCAACAGTACTAATCTGTGACAGCCTGTCCTCTTCAATAATGCTCAAGCAACCAGTTAAAAATAAGATAGTGCACAAAGAGCAGTGCAGTTTCACTCTCCTAATCTCCCATCTAAATGCCAATAGACATAATTAACATGCTCTGAACAAATGCCAGTTGGCTGTATTTTGTAAACAGGTTTTAAAATACTGAGGCATCAGCAGCATATTTTTAAAGCATCACATAGAGTTAGAATAAGTTTTTGGGTTGTTTTTGTTTTCTTTTGGTTAAGTATTTTGAGCACATATTTAGCTTTTTTACTAATAGAAGCATTTTCCCAATAAATAGATTGACTAAACCATTTTTCCCCTTAAAACTATCTACTCTCAAGTCAAGAGTAAATGTGAATGAAATATCTCTTGAGAACTATTGGTCTTCCATTTGACCTAGTGCATTTCTGCCTGGTTTTGCTTTTGGGGTTTTTTGCTTTGGGTTTTTATTTTGATTGCTCACCTCTGTTTGGGTGAGTGGAAAAAGTAAATACTTTATTGCCCAGAGGAAAAGAGTCCATTAAATAAGAGTGGGGTGCACTTGACTTTCCTGAAAGAAGTTAAGTATGCTCAGATAGAATTGTCAGAACTTTCTATGGAAGAGGGTCTTCAGGCTGGAGAGAGCAGGAGAAAAAAAATGTATTGTCAGAAAATATGAGTGTTCACATATCATATTGAGATTTTTGACCTAAACCCATAAATAGAATGGAGAAAAAATAAGTGTTTAGTTGTCTTATTTTCAGTCACACACAGCATGAGCTTTACCCTGGAAGTGGGAAGAGGGAATACATATTCAAACAAAGAAAAGGGAAAAACTATCTAGGTATTAGATATTATTTTCCACACTCATTTTTTTCTCATTCATATTTTCATCAACATTTCAAGTTTAGGCAGATACATTAATAAAATACATTGAAACCACTAAATGGGATATCACAGATGAATTATTCGGGAAACATTGTTAGTACAGTAAATACATTACAGCAATATATATACATTTGCTGGCACAGATTCAATTGTCAGTCTTCTCAAGCAAGCTGAGGTCTAACTACATCACAGCAACCAATCCTTAGAACTGATGGATCTTCTCGTAAAGAAAAGGAAAAGCAGAATGATGAATCTCCTCAACTCAGTACAACTGATCAAAGTTTCTGAAGAAGTGAACTTCTCTTTGGAGATCAAATGGGGGAGAAAAATACATATATGAGAATAAATTGGGAAAAAATTGTGAAATTAATAGAAAAAAAAATATTTTTTTCTAGCTATCTAACCCTGGGAAGGGTCCCAAGTGAATCAAAAGCTGAAATGTAGTCACAGAAAAATAATTTGCAATAAGTTGAGCTAAGTAGGTCATCAGCACCCAATACATCCACTGGAGAGTAAAGTTATTTGTGTTCCAAACTTCAGTGTATTAGCAAGGAGATTTTTGTTTCTGTAACATTGGTATGGATGACTAAAGTAGTGTTTCTCAGCAATTAGGCCTTTAAAATATCTTTAAGCAAACAAAGTGACTTTAAACACAAGTCTCATGATCAAAAGTAATAATTCGCTCCTAAAAGCTTTTCTTCTGCTCATATGCCACAGAATATAGATATAACATATTCTGTATTAATTCTAATATGGCATTTATATTTTTCTTCAGGTCTGGCAAAAAAAATAAATTAAATGGTCATGGTTAAATGAAAACAAAATGGGTGTTATTGAAGTGTGTCTTCCTTCACATGATGAAAGAAATAGAATGAAGGCTGACTGAAATGCTGACCACTTCTGCTCTCATGATGAATTTTTACCTAGATTCTATAAAACTCCCCAGAAATCAATAAAAAAGAAAAACAAACAAACATATCTATGTAACTTCATTGATGCCATACTACTCATTTAATTAATAAAAAATATTTTTGTAGGATATAATCCCATAAAGGGATCTCCCCACTCCTAGGAGTATGAACACCTGGAATAGTAAACTACATTAGTACTGCTAAAAGTAATCTCTCCAAGAGAGATTCCTGGTCTTCAAGACTCAGTCATACAAAGCAACTCATGTCCTAACTCAGCTGGAAAGCCACAGCTACTATGATCTCATTGCACAGCTTGCAGTGTGAACCTACATCTGCTGCTCTTGCTTTTGTAAGAGATGTTTTAGGGTTTGGAGATTTTAATTTGTTCAGTTCACCATGTCTGAAATAATGTATGGGCCTACCAAGGATAACATTTTAAACCCAGGAAGTTTAGGATCTTAGATGGCTTTTCTGCCATATGGCGTGAAGGTGTGCAGTGTGAAAGGTACAGCACTGGCTAGGATCTTGATACATATGCTGCCATACTGTGGTATTATGTAAAAGTTAGTAGAGTTCTAGTAATCAGCAGTTCTCCAAGTTCTAGAGACTGCTGAAACTACTCTGAAACTGATAAAGATGGAAGGTTCTTTAGAATTTCCTAACTGCTAATTTATTGATATCTTGCTAAACCCAGAGATGACTAAAATAAAGAATATTAAATCAATGTGTATTTCTTACATGGGTACTATAGAGAAAGGCTTAAATGGAAAGATAAGAAAAAATGGAGCTAGTCGATTATTTTTAAAATTCTAATTAGTGTGATCATTATTCTATGCTGGGTAGGAGAAGAAAAGGTTTAAATAGAATTTCTATGGGTAGATAAGAAAATGTATTAGAAATTAGATTAAAATATTAAAACCTTCTAAAGTTAAGAATAAATTTAGTCATTGCTCTATATCAAGATAAAAGAACTCAGACCTTAGAGAGCACAGGCTAGAGTGAAGGTCTCATTTCCCTTGATTCCAAACTTGCAGTCCTTTAACCCTTGTTGAACGAGTGTGCCTACCCCTGACTCTTTTGGAAAACAGTGTTCAAATTTTTACATGAAGATTTCTGAAGTAATAAAAATCCTGAATATTCAAAATTGCCTCACTCTCAAAAGGGATGAGTAATTCAGTCTGTAATACGATATCTGAGTGTCCTCATATTCCATACCATTTGTCTTATGCATTGCTTGTTATACACACACAGAGCAACAAGGACAACAGTTTTCAGAATCTATGACATCTGACATTTTGATGGACTTCAAGAAACCTCCAGATAGCTGGAAAATTTCAAATATTTGGGCTCCTAAAACTTGAAATCAAGGTTTCCAGATATACAGAAATGCATGAGTACCAGAGTTGGAGAACCAATGGAGAATGTCACTTCCAACCCAAAACTACAATAAAAAGAAAAAAAAAAAGGAAAGGAAAAAAGAAACAAGTGTATAGGATGGAAAATTGCATAGACAACGTGTGTTGCTCTTTACACAAGTTGCATGGTAACTTCCCATAAGTCAATACAGTAGGACTGTGCTAATGTCATTTGGGATGATGCTGTTGGCCATTTTTTTCTCAGGATATATCAATTTGCAGTCAAGTTGATTGATTGAAAGCACTTTTCCCCACCACTCAGAAGGGATTTGCACAGGATATCCTGGCTTTTGGGATAGCCACCCTCTTGGCCTTGATGTAATGTTGTCCTATTTCAGGATAAGAAAATGTTTCCTTGGCTAGATGAATTAGACTCTGAGCAATTTAAAGTTCAGCATTTTGATTTTGTTCTAGATGTAGAAGATTATATACTCTTACAAAATGAAGATAAAAATGAGCTTTGTTTTATTAATTGCACTAGGATTGGCCATTAGAAGGAGACAAAATCAAAGAGTAGCTGGTGCAAGATTCTGGGTGCTATATGTAAACAAGCATGAAATAATTGTACCTGAGAATCCTCTCTATTAAAAGTAGGAAATAAAATCGAATTAACACAAGTGTAAATTCCTAATTGTTAACTTAGAGAGGTATTCTTTCCCCTCTTCTTCCTTAAAAATTGCTCCATGAAACTTGAAGAGCTGGAGAGCCCCAGTCTTTACTGATGAAGACAGTCTCCCAAAAGGGGAAAACTACACATCCGTATCTTTTTAGACAAAGCAAAGAACTACAGTCAGTGTTTACAGCATTTTTGGATGAGTACTTTTATCCTCTAAAAAGAGGCATATCACCATGATATGCTGAAAGAAAGCAGGACTCTCTGCCTCTCGCCAAAGGAAGTCAAGATTCCTGATTCCAAATAAAGTCTGTAAATCCTTAGTGACACATCGCATCCTCAGACACATCACGAAGTGAGGCACTTCTGTCATCATGAAAAGAAAGACTTCATTTAAAGCAAACCCTTCTCCGCAGAGATCGTGCACAGCAGGCGATGTGTTGTGATGTATTTTAATTTCTGCAGTTGTTTCTAAGGCAGGTACAGCTACCCCACGTTGTAAAGGGAATATTACTGAAAAATTAATTACAGACAAAAATGTCAAAACCACAGCAACGACAACAACAAACCTCTTCATAAGAGAGAATGCAGAGGAGAATGATCATAGTAATATTGCTAGGTAATATATAGAGGGTCGGTGCCTATTTTAGGAATATGGATTTCACAACTGCAGCCAGATAGGATTTGGAATATTTTGCTTGTTCAGGTGACATCTTTTGCTTGTCAAAATGATTTAAAATTACCATAGTTTTCACTTAGATTTGTGCTTCTGTGTACTTTGACTAGAAGACTTTGCAATAGGTTGCTAAGGTCTTTCAGAAACTTTGGATCCCTGTTTCAAGAAAGCATTTGCAAATCTTCAGTGAATGGGACAAATGAGGGAAGTCAGGATACTTTAATGTGCATCTAAAATGAAGATTTTAAATCTATACAATATTGCCCTATACTAGGGGCTGAAACCTCACAATTGTTTTAGGCTGTCAGTGAAAGTATCAGGTCTGATGTTACATTTTCTTCTGGACAAATACAAAGTTCTGCAAATAATTGCACCATCTCTCTGTTGTAAACAGTACTATACTGCCTGGTGCGAAGCATATGTTCAACACAGTGTAGAGTTCTATTAATGCAGCACCAATGTCAGGGATTTGGCTGCTTCCCAGAATCAGCTGACAGCATTGTCTGGGCTCGGTATATTTAATATAGCCTCTCCACACTCCAAGGAATTTGTGATCTGAGCAAAGGAGCTAGTACAAATCTCAACACCCATCCTCCCAACAATAAGGGAAAAACAAGTAACTGTGCACATCTGGTAAAACAACTTTTTTTTTTTTTTTTCTTTAATGACCTGCCACAGAAAGGTATAAAATGTTGGAATTTTGGTTAACTTGCAAGTTCAGATTTGTCACTGTCCACTGTCAGCTGAAACGTTCTTTCTACTGCTGTTGCTGCCTGCGGCTAGGTGTATTTTTCCATCTTGTACGTATCATCTTTTCTGTTTATTTTGTTTAATTGTATATTGTTAGACTTGGCATTCACAGTATTTTCTATTGTAAACATTTTTAGAAAAGACATAAGCATTAGATAAACATATCAAAGGCAGATTTTCTTTTTCTTCATGTGGATTTTTTTTGTGTTGGTTTTTTGATTGGGTTTTTTTTTTCCTTTTATACACTGCAGCTTCCGAATCTGAACTCATCTTTTCCAGACAAGCAGCTGATGCTTTTCACAACGGCAAATTATTTTTCTTAGCTTCTTAATGGGAGTCTTTGGCACATCTCATAGTTTAGAGACTTTCATTGATAGTAAACTGTAGGTTAAAAGGAAGTTTAAATCTTTTGCATTCCTGTCCTATCGAATATTTGGAACTAAAATATTATAAGACATTTACTGTTTATTTACCATGATGTATTAAAATGCTATCACAAATCGGTTGTAGAGGCACTTTTTATGCCATTTTTTCTACCAAGAAGCAAATGACTGTCCACTGTTATCTCTAAAACCACGAATTAATGAAAACCTTTGACAAGACAGTTGTTTAAGGGTAGTCTTCTTGTATTCAGAAGGTATTCTGTCCTGACAGTACTTATGTCATAATCATCAAAGGAATCTAGAGATTACTCCCTTGGTGAGGAAGAAACTCTTCTGGTTATAAAAGTAATATCTAAAGATGTCTTATGAGATATTTAATCTATTACATCTGATATGATACAGATTTTCCCTAGGACTAATGGGATATTTTTTTATTTTTTTTTTACCTAAAGCTATTCTGTTTGGCTTTTTGTTGTGAAGTGAATGATTGAAAGGTCTCATGGCCTTTCTCTCGCTTGCATTTATCTCAAACATTTTGGCAGATATGAAAACAATAACTAAGCATACCCACTACAGCCAGGACTGACTTACTAACCAATATAGCTGCAGCAGCACGTCATCCTAGAACACCCAGGAGATATGGAACAATGATGTGAAAGAATCAACACAACGCCTGTGGCTTAAGCAGAATCCTTTCCTCCTGTGACAGTAGCTGGATGACAACTAATATATTTAGTCATGTATCTTATATGATAAAAGCCTCAGCTATAACCCTAAGAGTTTGCAGTTTGATCTTTATAAGATATGACAGAGATTTTTCTGCTTGCTTTTTTGTTTGTTTGTTTTCTTGAAAGCTAGTAAATTGAATGCTATTTATACCACAGGATATTATTTATATCAGAATTGGCTCCCAGTTTCAGGAACAACTGAGTGTTTTGGAAATGCTACAACCCCCTTTATGCTCTGCCTTCTAGGAGGCAGAAGCAGCAATGGGCTGCTCTGAGTGACTCCAAGGGATTTTGTTAGAGCAGAGATTCCTTCAGGAGTGTGATAGAAGCAGTGGTAGCCTCTGTCTCTGGGGAGAGTTATAAGCAGATATAGGACAGGCCAATTGACTCTTTGCACACTGCTTCTTCCTTAGCAGACACTTTCCCTTCTGTGGGGAAAAATCAGATGGGGAAGATTTCTATGGGTTTATGTCAGCTCATAATGCATCACTTGGATCCCTTTAACTGAGCCTGCAAGGGAAGCTCACAAAAGTCAGAAATACTAGATTACCTATTCTTTGCACACACTGAATACACCTCTCTGTGTGCAAGTGCATTATGCACCATCCATTGACATCAATTCATAGGATACTTTTTAATTGGAACCCATGAATTGCTAAGTACCTAAGATGTGATGCAAATGTACACTGAATGGGAGCTGCACAAGCAAACATCAAACTGCATTTCCTGACTTTGTGTTTCACTGTGAACCTAGAGTAATGTTCTTTCAACCTGCTTTTTTTTTTTGGGGGGGGGGGGGGGTTGTTGTGGTTGGTTTTGTTTTGTTTTGTTGGTTTTGGTTTTTTTTGTCTAGTGTAGATATTCAAGCAAGAAAGCCATAACACCTAAGGGACAAAGCAGTGAGATGAAGAATTTCACACATTTATTTGGAAGGTTATATTATCAATGTTGATTGTTATTTTTTTCATTTTACTTTTATGGAGAGCTATGGGGGAAGAATTAAAATATAATTGCAACTGTTAAGTAGTAAAGCTATATTCACCTTTATGCATCCATTAAACTAAGACCCTAAATGTATTCCTTGTCAAATCTGGAGTGAGCATAAAGTTGGATACTGTAGATATACAAACAGAAAGCACTGAGCAATTAGGAGGAAATGTGTCTGTTTTTAAGCCGAGAAACTAAACATTGGTCAAATATGAAATCTCTGGCAAAATAATGTAAAATCTTTGGCAAGTCTGAGAAAAATATTAACACAGAAATGTTTGGCCTTTAGAAAACTCACCACTAGTCTCAATGTGTAAAATAATATAACAATTTGATGACCCAAACAGTATATAGAGACTATATTCTTATCTTTTATGGGATAAAGGAAAAACAAAACAGAGAAAGAAAAAAAAATGGTGAGCTACTGAATTGTATAGTTCAACTGGTATATGTACCGATCACTGGCAAAGGGCAGCAAGGAAATGATAATGATTTGTTTGTACAAAAAGATTCTCTGTTGGGTTCTGGATGACATCAAAGTAGAATATCTGACAGCTTCCCTTAGCTTGTCAGAGCATAATAGCAGCTTACAGAAACAAAGCTTTGTCTGCAAAGAGAGTTGGAATCACAGCAGAGGAAGCTTGTGTGTAAAAGAGATGCCAAAAACCTAGCAAAGGTGGGACAATCTCCACAATGTCTTAGTGTATTGTTTGAACTCTAAGCTCTGTTACTAGTATCCCTCTGAAGCCAAAGTAGTTTAGCCTCTGAGGACATCTGAGCGCTACCAACTCATTTTTTAAAAACATTTTCAGATACATATGAAGGAGGCTGATTTTGCCTTCTTGGAAAATCTTTTGATAAACAAGCACAAAGGAAAATAATCAGCAGATATTTGTGCATTGTCAAAGGCACTAATACTGACTTCGTCCTCTCACAACTGTTGTTCACTTACTATACTTTTTGCTGAGATCATCTGCTAGCTGATAAATTATTGTACATGCACAAAGACAGTAAATCACTAGTTAATCATATAATAAGTATCTGGACATTTTTGAGCCCATTGTTATCAACAGAATATATGCATAAATCTAAGTATCACTGAGTCTTCTTACCTAGCAGGGAAGCCTATTGCAATGTCTTCATTAGGGAATAGTATGTGGTGCACAGGCTGCCAAATTATGGTCACCACGGGATCTGTGAAGACAGACAGCTCACTTGTGAAAGTGGAGAAAGCTTTGTCTACATGGCCCTTTGCCTGATCAAATAAATGCTGGCTCACTAATCCCATTGCCTTGTCACTCCAAGCTTCCAGTTCTGCAGTTAGCATAGAAAGGCTTAGAAATCCCTGCTCTTAGGGTCTAGACATGGCTTCAAACATGACAGAAGGAGAAAAGGTAGGTCCTAAATCATGTATAACTACAGAGGAAAAGAACTGCATAGATTTGCACCCAGAAATTAGTAGGAAGTTAGTACAGTCTCTGGAAGTGAGAATATAAAGTTACATGTAATAATTAGGACTGCACAAAGCTAAAACTGAAAAAAACCCCAAACAATAGTAATTACAAAAGATGATAAAATATTATGAAATTACTTTCCTAAGAGTCATTGTCATATTGAGTTCTGTATCTGTAAATAATAGTAGTCTCTGTACTATCATCAAAATGAAAAAACTAATCACACCATTGTTTCAATTTATCAAAGAAGCAACAAGTTTCTTGATCCTATTCACCATCACATAGGACTCAAAACCTGTACATAATTTCAACAAAAGATCATGATGATTACCAGAAATGAAAATTTGCAAAAAACAGTCATGTTAGCTTTTTACCTAAGAAAGAACCTGAAATTACAAAATGGCAAGATCACTATGTGTACGGTGTTATTTATTGGACATATGTTTATCAGACCAGTAATTTTTATGTAATTTTATCCTTTTTATTAAAATTAATTAATTTATTTTATCCTTTTACTTTAACTTCCTGATAGTGTACATTTTGACCCTATCAGGACAGAGGCCTGAGTAAAAGGTGCAGCTTGATACTCATGCATTCATTGATTCATTCAATAAAGAAAACTATCATGAATTTGCAGGATAGGCAACTGGAACGAAACAAATAATTGGGAGAGATCTATTGGTGGATTTTTACTTGTTTGTTTTCACAGGTCACTTAACTTTGTTAATTAGTCTATGAATTTTAGCTTATATAACATATAAAATGTGTCAGGGTAGTATAGCATACAAAACAGGTCAGGGTGGTTTATTGCAAAAATTACATGAGGAGATTTTTACTTTTCTTCCCACGTTTTCTAATAATTAGCAGGAAGAGGAAAGTTGCTTAAACTTCTGTTTCTGCCAACAAAAAAATCAGTGCAAAAGTATGTCTATGCAATTAATTTTGTATATTTTTAAATATTGGCTGCCACAAGAAGCAGCATGGCTTAAAGAGACAGTGTATATTATGCTTTGGATAAATACTACAGAATAATAAAAGTATAACAAGTTGCAATTTGTTGCTATTACAATTTATTTTTATACAAATGAAATATCAGCAATGACCTTCACTCAGGATCATTTCTTAGAAAATGAATAAATAGATGGAATAAATGACCTGTGGAAAAGTCTTGAGCCACCAACTCTTCCAGCTGGTCATTAATCCCCCAGAAGTGCAACAGATCCTGATCATTAAGTCTTAATTAATGTATTAATGCAGTGTCTAAATGCTGCACTGCATTTTCTTATTGTATAATTAACCTTTGGGGAATATTTTACTAGTGGAGAAAGGTAATATAGGTTTGCCAGGAAGGTGCCACATTAATTCTTTTATTCACAGTAAACACAAATAAATTACAGAAAGCTCTTCATGTGTTTGTACATTTCACACTTGTGAGAGCAGTTGACTATTGGAAATGAAGGCCAAGGGCATGATTAGAAAGACTCATTAGGTACTGGTTCAATACTTTGGTGCTATTCTTCATGACTTTGTATAGAGCAGTCTATGAACTCTCAGCAGGGCAGGCAAAATCAAACTTTGCTGCTTCTGCCAGAGGGAAGCTACAGGGCAAAGGATGAGGGCAGAGCTGAGACGATAGATCTGGGAAAAGATCCTCAGAGACACAGACTTACTTCTGTAGTCCCTTGAGAATGGATTTCTAGGGATGCTGTCATGGATACTGCCAATGATTGTCATCTGAATGCTGTTACTGATATGGTTGCCTGACCACAGCAGATGCTCCTTACAGGCTGGGACACTAGTTTCCTCAAAGGAGCCAGCAGGAGTGAGGCTGGTTTTTCAGAGCTCTCGAGGAAACTCAGATATACGGTTAACAAGAACTGTCATGAATGTTATTTTCTGTCAGCAGTGTCGACATGATGTAGTGCCAGTGGTCGTAATTTAAACTTGTTTGGAACATAAACCTGTTCTTGTAATTTTTAAAGCTGATTAGTGGTTGCAGCCATTCACCTTCAATTAGGGAGGTCTTGATTCCCTTATTAGCTAGATTTTGAAAATTTTCTTTTTACATCTGACTCATAAACAATGAAGTTGTATTATCCAATGGATGGTCAAAGACACTTAATCTCTAGAAGACTATTAAACTAATATTTATGTTCCTAAAGTGATAAGGCAGAAGTTTGTTAGCAGTTAAAAAGTACTTTTTTTTTCTATTTCTCTAAATATTCTTACAGCTTGCAGATTAATAACTAGACTGCATTTTGAGCATCCACCCACCTTTCAAAGTGTAAATATACATCTTTAAATATAAACATGAGGCACTAGCATCACAAAGACTGTTCCAATTTTAACCACTTTTGAGTATTAAGTAAAAGCTTCTCCTTTTCCATTTAAAAAACAACAGCAACAAAAATAAATAAATACTAACAGCAGCATGAGACATAACTTCTCAGCTATGAAGTATTTTCCTCATATGTAGAAAAAGACTTCAAAGCAGCTTTCAAATTGATAGGGAAAAAAATGCCATAAAAGCATTGATTGTCAGTTTAAATTAGATTTATCATCTTCCTTTCATTTAGGAATACAAATTTAAACAAAACCTGAAAATGCTGCTTTTTCAGATACGTGTTTACCTTGGACAAAGGTAGCAAGGGACAAAATAGTCAGCAAGGTTAATGGAAGAGGAGGAAAAAAGCTAATTAAATGTTTACTTTTGCCTTAATCTGATTTATCTGGCAATTTTCTGCCTTATTCTGCCTGTTTACTAAATAATGTGTTAAATACATTCCTGCTATTTGCATTTATAGGAGCAAAAATTACATAGGAACTTGATATTTCAAAACAAGTACACTATAACATATGTTATTGTCACTAACACTTTTAACCTGCACAACAGGCTGAAATAAATTACACTTATTTTTTCCATTGGATGTTTTAAAGTAGAAGGTAGTCATCTTAAAATTAATTAGAAGTTGATTTATAACTGATTGGTCACAATTAATTTTCTGATGGTGCCCCTGTACTTGGCACTGACGAGGCTGCAGCTCGAGTACTGGGTTCAGTTTTGAGCACCACAGTATAAAAAAGACTTTGAGCAGCTGGAACAAGTTCAGAGAAGGGCAACAAAGCTGGTAAGGGGTCTGGAGAAAATGTCTTAATGAGGAGTAACTGAAGGCCGTGGAGTTGTTTACAACCCTGGAGAAGAGAAGGCTGAGAGGAGACCTTGTTGCTCTCTACAATACCCAAAGGGAGGTTGCAGTGAGGTGGGTGTTGGTCTCGTGTTCCGGATGACTAGTGATAGGACAAGAGGAAATGGGTTTAAGTTGTTCCAGGGGAGGTTTAGGTTGGATATTAGGAAGACTTTTTTACTGAGAGAGTGGTGAGACCTTGGAACAGGCTGTCCAGGGAGGGGGTGGACTCACCATCCCTGGAGATGTTCAAAAAAGATCTAGATGTGGCACTTCAGGACATGGTTTAGTGATCCCGATAATATTTAGTAGACACGATGATCTCGTAGGTTTTTTCCAACCTTAATGATTCTATAATTCAAAATCCAACAGGTTATCAAACAGTTCCCAGCTTTATTCTTACAGCTACTGAGATTGAAGAACCCTAAATTATCATACAATATAATCAGTGGAAAAAGAATAGTGGAAAAAAGTTGAAATGAATTCATTAAAGTAATATTGTTACCTCTCCATTGTATTTAATTGTTCCAAGGTTACAGTCTCTATATACACTGTCTGCATTTGTTTATAACCACTGAACTTAAACTGCAGCACTGAATGGTGTCTATGACAGGTTTCTGCCTCAGGCAGAGTATTTTGGGTGAATTTCAAGTTAAAATAGTATCTTTTCTTATAAAAAAAAAACCAAAACAAAAAAAAAAAAAAAAAACCAGCAAAACAAACCCTAAACATACAAAATAAATGTTGATGCTAAAAAAATCTATTGCAAAACTCCAGTGTTTCTTTTGAGCAAAGAAAAGGAATTCATTTGGGCTGAGAGGGTGCTTTCTATCTCTCTAGTATCAAGGGTGTGCCATTTCACATGGTAATTTTGAGGTTGGACCAAGCCTACAGGGGCAGGGGAAAAACAAGAGAAAAAAAAATCCACTGACAAAGAATGCATTTTTCACCTATTGAGTTGAAACTGCATAGCACTTGGCTTCTGTAATAAGCTTGTTGTAACTTGTTGTTACTGGAGAGAAAGAAGGGAAGGAATAAGTTTTTAATGCCAACTAAAAATGAAGAGTATGAAAAGAGAGTTTCTGTCTTCTGCTTAACCTGCACTTCCCCCTGCTGATGTCCTGGTGAGGAGGAGGAACTGGAATGGAAATAAGTGAATAGCCTGGAGGCAAAGAGGGAAAGAGGGAAAGTGCAAGGTCAAGAAACAAAAAGCAGATGTTATGATGTTGGAAAATAGGACCCTTGAGGAATAGGAGACCAGAAGGTTAGGTAAGAGCTATGAAATTGGAATAAAATCTACTTTATCTCTTCACCATGCCATAGCATTTTTCCCTCTAGTGTTGGGGTGGGAAGTGGGAGGGGGTGGCGGTGGTGGAAAGAAATCATCTTTCCATGTTAGAGGAAAACTTCAAACACATACTTTATGAAATTGAACATTTCAGCTGGCAGCATCTCATGCCATTTTCCTTATGCTTGTTAATGCCATTGCTTTCCTTTTGTGAATATTTTTGTTTGAATTCAGAACCTAACTGTTAGACTGGCAGCTCTGAGGGTGCCCTCTCAAGACTACAGCATTATGGAGAACATTTCAGACATCTGTTACCAAATTTATAAACTAGATGGGGAGATTTCTAAAGGAGCAGCACTGACAGACTGACAGAGAAATCATGTGGCAGAAAAAAACCCCAAACTATTAAAATCTATTTGTGGTAGCTTATATTTTAGTGTGATAATTTAAAAAATAAAATAGTTGTATATTTATTTTATCATTTATGTTGTTGTTTTCATGGAAATGATTATTATAGTCTGTTCATGTTGCTGTATATATACCTTATTTGGAATACTTTCAGTTTGGACACATTTGGGTCTAAAAGTGAAAACTAGGGGGTACATACAACTTTGATTAAAAACAAACCCAAATAACAAAACATTTTTAAAATCCTTCATTTACATATTTAGACATATCCTTCAATATTCTGATTGGAATGGTACAAAACAATTTTGTGAAAAAGTAATTCTAAATTGCAGCAAATTGCTTCACTATGTCTATTGTTGGGTGTACTGTGAAGGACAGAGAAAGGCTATCTCTCAACTGTATTCATCTTCAAACAGAAAGGAACTTGGCTTTGTGCCCTTATTTATACACACGACAAGCCCTCCATAAATCCACTCATGGTTTCAATAGCAGACTGAATTTGATTAAATTCCGTGTTAAATTAGTAAGCTTCCAAGTCCACTATGCAGCTGCAGTACAGTTAGTAAATGCTTCCTAAGACAAAGTTCCTGTGATACCAAGGTCTCCATGTAAGTGGAGATCATAAGTGGAAAGAAGCTTCTCTTCAGGAAAGCCTTTGCAGTTTACCTTTGAATGTTACATCAAACTGCTTTTGCTCCTTGGTTAGAATTTCAGAGTAAGAAATAGAAAACTGCTTTTCAGAGAGATGATTGGAAAAGTCACTGTAATTAATAGCAGTATTTTGTTGTGCATTTAAGGTTTAGATGCTTCCCATCCAAGGAGAATATGTCGCTTCACTTTTCCTTCAACCAGTGGCACTTGAAAAGCAATCCTGACAGAAAACAACCTGTGAAGAAATATTGGTTTGGGTTTTTTTTTTGCTTATGCTGATATAACAAGGATTTACCCTTTCTCCTTGGTGAGTCAAACAAAATCCACAGCTAATGCAGATTTGCCACTTACACAATCGTAAACAAAAGTGTCCTATATTTAAAGCAATCAGGTGACCTTAACTGCATACAGCTTTGTTGTTGTATAAGTTACAACTGATTTTTAATGTATTCCCTCCTACAGTTCTGCATTTTTATTATTTAAAGATACCTTTTCAACATTTTTCTCTTTCCCTCCTCCTCCTGTCTCTTCCTCATATGTGTTGATAGAGTTGTCAATGAAAGGTAGAGAGCAAATTTCACTGTCCCAAATAAATCAGCATTTGCAAATAGTGATGATAGTCATACATTACCTCATCACAATATTCACTCTTTAAAATGCAGTCTCATGTTATTGGTGAGATGAAAATAAACTACTTTAATGGCAGAATATCTCTTTTAATGTTCCATTTTTAAAACAGATTTGCTGCAGCATGTCAGAATATTGCACAGCATATGACTGATGTACTGCATTATTTCATCCTGGTTCTGATGCTATATAAGCCTCACTGCTATGGGTTGGCTTGTATATTTACACAGGTTTTCTTAAAGGATATATTGTAGACCTCAGATTCTAACATCACAAGATTGAAAGAGATATTGGTTTGTTTTACTGTTAATGACTGAGGAGTTCATTTAGTGTCTGAAAAGTAAGAAGTAGATTCTTCTTGACTTCAGATAGTGCTGGAATGGATACCACATATTGGACACATGTACATCTACAATGACATATCTAAACCAATCATAGAGTCATCGACTCAGGTTGGAAAAGATCCCTAAAATCATCCAGTCTAACCATTAATCCAGCACTGCCAAGTCCACCACTAAACTGTATCCCTCAGTGCCACATCTATACATCTTTCAAATACCTCCAAGGATGGTGACTCCCCCACTTCCCTGGGCAGCCTGATCTGGGGTTTTACAAACCCTTCAGGGAAGAAATTATTCCTAATACCCTACCTAAACCTCCCCTGGTGCAACTTGAGGCCATTTCCTCTTGTCCTGTCCCTTGTTACTTGGGAGAAAAGACCAACTTCCACTTTGCTACAATCTCCTTTCAGGTAAAGTCTCCCCTCAGTCTCCTTTTCTCCAGGCTGAACAATCCCAGTTCCCTCAGCTGCTCCTCCTAAGACGTGTTTCTCCAGACCCTTCACCAGCTTTCTTGTCTTCCTTTGGAAATACTCCAGTATCTCAATGTCCTTCTTGTATCTTGACTTGTTATCTAGACTTCTTCCATAGCTTGGAGGGAAAGAGATGTTTATTGCAAACTTTAACAAAGTCTAAGATAGGTGACCTAGGGCACATGCCTAACTTTAAGAAGGCTAGATGATTTATCTCTGAGCACTCCTGGTAAATGATTGGCTTCCTGTTTGCCTTTATTTTTTCTTTTGTCTTGTTTTGTTTTTCAGGACAGTCTCAATCTCTTTTGCAGTTCATCAAGGGCAGAAAGAAATTTTAAAATACTGGGGCGTGGGGAAACTTGTCCAGTTTAAAAAAAAAAGCTGAATTTATATGAAATATTTAAATTGCTTAAAGTTTGAAATATTTAAATATGTAACTGCTGATATTTTGTAGTTTTGTTTTCTGACTGTGGTTCTATGCTTTATGTTTTGAAGGCAAGTCCTTTGATTCTTAATATTCTATTTACAGAGATAAACCAGGGTTTTATTCAATTTGTCCTGTTTGATGTTCTCAACCAAACTAATATGTTGAAGATTTTCCTAAAGAAAAAGGTTTACTCTGTGGTAGAACAAAAATAGAACAACTGCTTGAAGAGGTTTGTGCTGTTTTCTACTATATTCTACCATTCTGTGTTCTACTATATAATTGCCCTGGGCTGCATCAGCAATAGTGTGGCCAGCAGGCCTAGGGCAGGGAGTGTCACCCTGTACTCAGCACTGGTGAGGCTGCACCTTGAATACTGGGTACAGTTTTGGGGTATAGTTTTCACTATAAGAAGGACTATGAGGTGTTGGAACATGTCCAGAGAAGGGTAATGGAGTTGGTGAAGGAACTAGAGAACAAATCTTATAAGGAGTGGTTGGGAGAACTGGGATTACTCAGCCTAGAGAAAAGGAGGCTGAAGGGTGACTGGCATCAATCTCTACACCTCCCTAAAAGGAGGTTGTAGTGAGGTGGGGGTTGGTCTGTTCTCCTGAGCTACAAGGGACAGGACAAGAGGAAATGGCCTCAAGTTGCACCAGGGGAGGTTTAGGTAGGGTATTAGGAATAATTTCTTCCCTGAAAGGTTTGTAAAGCTGCAGAACAGGCTGCCCAGGGAAGTGGTGGAGTCACCATCCTTGGAGGTATTTGAAAGATGTGTAGATGTGGCACTGAGGGTAATTTAGTTTAGTGATGGTACTGGAAGTGTTACATTAGTGGTTGGACTCCATGATCTTTAAGGTCTTTTCCAGCTGAAAAGATTCTATGACTCCATGATTCTATGATATTCAAAACACTCAGGCTAATTTAGCAGCAGACTGAAAATTCTTATCTTCTTATTCATGAGGTTGCTAAGATCTCAGAGGCCAAGTGAAGACTGGGCATTTTGCCCCTGACAAGTGAACTGCCAAAGGAATGAGGAATATAGAGATGTGAGCAGGTAAGATGACTAGAAATTTGCTCAGTTGTTGTCATAACTTCAAGAGGCTTCAAATATTTGAATACAGTGTTTGGATCCCATCAATCAGTGATATCAAGATAATTTCTTTTTACAAAAATCTGTCAGGAAAACTCTGAACAATTCTCAGTAATTTCTTTGCAACTCCAGGAGCAGCAGTGCATGTCTGTCACAAGTCTAATGAGCTCTAGGCTGAAATAGCTGGAACTTGGATTGTTTTCTGGGCATATTGCAAAGCCGTCTGGATTTGGGAGGAAGAAGGAAGGGTACAGAGCTTACTAGGGATACTTTGCTGCCTTCCTGGCTGACAGAGGTAATCCCATGTTTGTGGGAATGGTTCAGCACAGCCAATTGAACTCATCTTGCTTTTTGATGGGCTTTGTTTGTGTATTTGTTTGCTTGCTGCTGTTGTGACTGTAAACATAGCACAAAGGGTCTGGAGATAGATTCATTTTTTGTGTGTGTGGTAGAAAAGCAAAGGGGAAAATTATCTGAAACTGAAGGCTCCACGTCTGTTGACAATTAGATGAAAGAGATCTATCAATTGCCATGGTTTCTGGAAATGAAAAAAACGTCAGAAATATGCTAACTGCTTAAGTGTTCTCTGAAGCATTTGTGATGGCAAGTATCTCATGTTAAATGGATGAATATTTTTGTTCTTACATCCACCGCCTTTCAGTAGTACTATTTAGAAAGCACACTTGAGTGAATTACCTGTCTGTGAATACATCATTCCTGTGAGTCAAAATAATACTCTTAATGTGTACCAAGGATATCTATTGTATGTACATCTATATGAAAAAAAATAATAACAATTATTTATGAGTTGATGTACAACACGGCTGTATAGATGTATATGAATTCTTAAAGCCTCATAAAACAAAGTCTTTCATACTGTCTATCAATTGTCAATTTAAAAGTTGCACTGCAGATTATCCCAGAGAGCCTGTAATGGTTAATAAGGTGGGATTCTGAGTAAGTCCACAATAGTTTAATGAATCACTAATGCAATCAGGGCCAACTCCAGCCATCAGCAAAAGAGGCAGAGAACTGGAATGGACAGGAAAATATCCATAGCTTAATTATTTTCCCCTAGCTGTGCTATATGTCTGGAAAGTCACTCTGAAAGGTTAATATTGCCAGAAAGGTCAGAGTGTGTGGGCTATGAGTTACTGAGTGGGAACCAGAGCAGGAGAAAAGAGCCAGTAAGTGTGACATGAAATTCTGCCACCCCATTTCAGCCCTACTTCTTTTCCTTATATCTCCTTTTCCTGCTGAAGCACCAAACTTACCTTCCTGTGCTCAGTGGCAAAATGCATTTTTGTCTATGTTGTGGAGAGGTCTCGAGCCTATTCCAAAAGCAGTTATGTTACCAGAACAGAAAGCAATTCAACTGCCATTATAAGAAACCTATTTATATGACCTTTATAAATGTCCATTGTATTTTTCCACTTTTCTAGATGAATGAATGCCATAAAAGAAAGTCTGATGTGATGAAAAATTCATACAAGTTTAAGACCTTTGAATTTTTCCTGATAGCTCTTTTATTATAAAATTTGATGGTATCTTTTGAGAGGTACATCCGGTGTTAATTAAAGACTTCCAATTACAGAGAATCCATCACATTCTTTGAAAAGCTCTTCCAGTCTTAATTACAAGCACTGTTAATAATGTACAACTTACACATCATTAAAGTTTAAGATTCAGTTTCCAGCTATTTGATCATTTCATACCTCTTGCTGTTAATTTATGAGCCCTCCAGTGTGACCCCTCTGTGTAGTGATCTACAGACGAATCAACTTGCATTCCAACTTTATCCTCCAAAATTTCAAGAGACTTCTCTTTAACATGGATCAGATAAGAACCACCTACTGCCCTGAAGAAATATTCAGGCTACTTTTTAATGTAGCAGCTTAGATCCCACAAAGACCAGCTTCATTAATAGAGTATGTTACCTATTCCAGTTAGATAAACTTGTTACAACTATCTTGGGTACCTGTTTGCAGAGTTACACTGTAGCTATGTAGTCATAACCAGTCCCTCTGGCAGCATTTCTAGGTTAAATATAATGACAATAAAGGTACTCGGAATAACATAGCACAGATTAAGAAGGTACTCTAAAATAAACCTGCAGGTGAAAATATATTAGCAGGAGAAATTGTAATAAAATTGGAATCTTCCCAAAAATTAGCCTTTGAAATATCTGGGTTAAATCCAAAACAATCAATATATAATATGTATTAATATATAATATAGTACAAACCCCATATTCTAGGCTAAGAGGGTACACAGATTGCTCTGCTGTCCATAATTCACCCTAAGTCAATCACAATTTACTGGTATATTGCTATGACACTAATATTTCTGCATCACTTTCCTTACAGAAATTAAAAGAAGCAATCTACTTAGCATTTAGAAAAGTAAATGACCAGTAACTGTAAGTGCTTGGCAACAGATTCTTCTACAACATTGAAAAATATTTGCAACAATGGCTCTTGAAAAAGGCTTGATAGTCTGTAATTTCAACAGCTACATGTCTGACTCTCAAAGTGTTAAGGCTTATTTAGATGATTAAAAAGAGTTGGCATTCTAGACCTCTCCTTCTGCAGAACAAAGCATCACAATTAGGTGTGGAAGTATTCAATCAGCTTTACAAAAGCAGTCTACCTTAAAGTAGTCTCCAAAGGAGTGTTTTTCCTACTCCTCACCTCCAGATACATACCTTTTCCTTATGCCAGGTGAACTAAACTGAGGAAAATTATCTCACTGGAAACTAATCTTTGTCAGGTGAGATTTATGCACAGTCAGTCCCCTTACCTGATTCATCACAGCTCTATCATCTTTGGAAAAGGAGGAGATGGGAATAGGCAACCAGATGTGATCAGAGTGGTAGATCACTCCTTTCCAAGAAGCCCTCATTCCTGTTAAAGTCCTTATAGAACCACACCTTTCCATCAAGAGAAATCGTATGAAATCTAACAGGACTGTGCAAAGCTATCCCACTAAATGGGATGAATGTGGCCTTTATTGACAGCAAATCACCTAGGATTTTTAGGTAGAATGGGTATGCTGTATTATGTAAATTCAGACTATTGTGCTGCAAAATGAGGTGTTCCATTTTAACCTGAAGACTTGCCTTTTTCCCTATGATAATGAGTTACTCCAGCTCACATTCCTTTTAATACACTATGCTTTGGTCATGTATATACAGTGTTTGAATTCTTTGTGATATAAATCACCTTAATATCTGTCTTAAATATTGTTTGGTTTATAAAAACTAAAACCAGGGAATACTATTAATCACTGCTGCCAACCTGATCATACCCATATGGGTAATAATCTGTAGCTTTCTGATTTTCTAATGCTTCTAAAGCTGCTAAATATAAGCCTGTACATTAGTATAATGAATACAGCTACAAAAAATATGCTTAGTTAAGATTTGTAGTTGTACTCTTTCACTATAATGTCTAATTTAGTATCTCCTTAATCATATAATCTGGAGACAATGGTGTAGATCATAACAGTTTTTATTTTAGTCTTATGATTTAATTGCTACCTCTATAGGTTCTGCTTGGCCAGTAAGAACATTTATTCACATATATTCCTTAAGGGCTGGACAATATATTAAAAATATCTTTAAGCTAATTCTAATTTATGGTTACTAGCAAATAAGAATAGTGTATTAATAACTACTGGTGGAAGGTCACTAGTGATGGGGTACTGGGATTTAGGCCCTGATCCAAAGCTTATGAAGTCAATAGAAAGGATACACTTCATGAAAATTGCAACAGTGATCTTATGTTAGGATTGCAAAGCTACCTCTGAAATACCTCTGCTAAAATGAAAAAAACATGGGATTTGTTATACCAAAATCAAAGGATAGGTATGTCTACATGTTTTGATTCTTCAGGTGTGTCCTTTTCTTGCAGTCCAAGTCCCTGTTTACAGCAATAATATATAAAGATTTTCTACCTCATGAGATTCTGATGTTAAGTTCTTCCCCAGCCCAAACTATATCATATACTTTATCACCCATATGTCCACTGAATGCATCTTATTCTGGCTCAAAACATAATGCCTGGTGAACTTACTATTGGGTGTTTTAGGTGGCTTGTTTTGGTGGTTTTTTTGGGTGGTGGGAGAGTTTAATGTCAATAATTTCTTAGACTGACAAGATTTTAGGGCATGGAAAAGATGACTCCTTCTCCTTCCACTCTTTCGGTTTTATGTTATGGTTGCTCTGCCAACATACTGTATTTCATATGGCAACATCTACTCACAGGTTTCAAAATAGCCCAAGCACAATCAGCAAGCCTTGAATACTTAAATGCTTCCATAAATACGACATTTGTAGTATTAATCTTCTTCCTCCAATTGGTGATGAGTTTCCATGGTGAAAAGTGTGCAGTGATGTAGATCTGCAGAGTCATTACTCCAATGACTTTGATAGCGTCAGAATTTGGTGCTGCGGTACTCTGACCGACTGCTGAGAAACTTCCCAAGGTCCCGCCGCTGTACACAATGTCACCCCTGATGTTTTTCAACCACTTCCAGGGAAGACTGTTGGATCAAAATGCTACCCAAGTATAAATAGTCCCATTTGTTTCATATACAGTGTCTGAGATCGTCATGAATGGACTTAAAATTACCCCTGTATGCAGATGGCATTTTTAAGGAGCAGTTTTGCAATCTACTCTAAACTGGCCTAGCACTGTGCTGCCCTGTTGTGTCTACAAGAGCAATTACGTTGCAGTGAGGCTGCCAACTGTTCCGACACAAAGGGGCTGGCAGGAGCAGGCAGCTGGGACAGAGACAGAGCACAGCACCGTGGCTTTTGGCAGGCGCTCCAGCCTAAGTCTCTCCACTGACAGTGACACCAGGCACTTTTCAGCCTGTGAGCACTCCAGCCTTGCAGTGCTGGAGAACTCTCCTAAAGAGAAGCTGTATTATGGAAAAAAAATAAAAAAGAAGTTATTTCCTTTTCTACTTTGCTTGCGCAGTGTGATAAATGTAATCATGTTCATTTTTAGTTTTAATGAAACCTGGATATTCTTGCTTGCTGGTCTATGTTTTGTTGCTGTTGCTTTTAATTAGTTGAGATTGCTAAATTAAAAAAAAATATATACCTATCCTCAGACGTTCGTGCTTTTTAGGGGTGATCGTGTCCAAGGGCCAAAAATGGCATTGTTTCCAAACGACCTC
>JAOEGS010008063.1:24380-62894 GCA_025447755.1 Corythornis vintsioides
TTTCATTTTTCATCTGCATAGATAATGTCATCAGAATAACAAATAGTACACTTCCTTTAACTTGTCATGGGCCTTACGTAGCCTGACAGAACTCACAGAAGTCACACCTTTGACTGGGGTTCCTCTCCAAAACCTATCTATCCTAAACATCTGTCAGGAGATTTTGGATAGTGAGCTTAAACTAGACTCCTCACTTCAACACAGCTGATGGATGAGATGAATCCTGAGTGTTGTGTGCTTTTGGGGGAGGCTTTGCAACAGGGAAACAAAGTTCAGATAACTGCTTGAGATCTAGAGAGGGCAAGAGAATAGGTTCACTTTTAAGGAATGTGCTTTTTAGAAAACAGTCAAAGCTTCAACTTGATCAAACAAAGGTGTGAAAGTACTTTTATTTATTTGTTTGCTTGTTTGTTTATTTTTGGTGCTGAATATGTGTTTGATTACTAGAAAAATAGATTACTCCTAAAAAAAAGAAATCATATCTGTGGCACGTGTCAGCTGTCTGTTAAAAAGGTGCACCTGAAGGTTTCACAGGACTATTCAAGGCTAATTTACAAAGTAAGTTTGTAAAGTAACTAACTTCTTTAGAAAGAAATATTATTAACTTCTGTGTTTTTAAAAGATGGGAATGTATTCTTTATCAGGGACTCCAGTCAAGGAACAACAAAGAAAAATACTGTGAAGACAGTGTTCTACCTTTTTCAAGAAGTTGTTGTAGCTTATGCAATTATAACTAATACTGTGAAGTGAGGAGGAAATTAGGTCACTTGTGTTATTTTTCAAGTTAAATTCTAGAGGAAATAAATTCTATTCTAATACTTTTAAGCACCTGGAACTTGATTAATCATTACCCTGATACCAAAGTGTAAAGAGTCCAGACATTGTTTCATAAAGCTTTGGATCCTAAACACTCTATAAGCAGATTTCTCTCCCAGAAAATTCAGAGACAGAATAAATATTATTAAACAGGCATTAGACAGAAGAATGGCAGACAGAAATGGTACTGCTGATTCTTGTTTGAGTAAAGCAAAACTATATTGATGGAAAATATCAGTTGATATTTAGTTGTATCACCAAATTGCAGAGTATCTCTTTACAACTGAAACCGTTAAAAACTTTGTTGGGATCCAGTGAATCATTAAACTTCCTGGGATCCTGGTTCTGTAAAGAACTGCTTCATATTACACTTGCTCAAAAATAGTTTCCGTGGAGAAACATCTAGACAGTGCACCATTGTAGGCTGCAGATCCTCTGAAAAGGCATGGTGCACTGAATATTAACACCATTTCACACATTCCCAAGATGTATGCAATTACCTCAGGGAGAGGAGCTGGGAATGTGAGGTCTCAAGGGCTTAGATAATGACATAAAATAAATTGCAACCATTACCCATGTATTTTTCCAAGAGACATATTATTTAAAACCTGTCTAGGCTTTAGAGAATGAAAGACAGAGGAATGTCCACTTTATGAAATTGCTATTAATGTGTGACCTAGAGTTGAAGACAAGGTTAATTATGGGTTTTTAACAGAAGTATCATTCTGGTTTAATATCAGTACCCAGGCCTTAAATATTGAAGTAAGTCACATTTTTCAGGGACAATTGCCTTTGAATGAAGAATGGCGGGGCTCTGATCTTTGCTGACCCTACTGACTCCCACTGTGTAATCCATAGCAACAGTGTTGCTACAGCAACTGCAGAACACGTCGTAAAATAGGATAAGACCATGAAATCTGATGTCATACTTCCATGAGATGCAAAATTGCAAATAGCTTCCTAAAGCAGATTTATTAACTGATTGATATACTGTATACAAATTATATGGGATCAATCTGAAAAGAACAGGGATCATCATGCTGTGTTACCATCTGAATAACTGGAAGGCAAGTGGGTCTTATTGGACACATTACTGTTCTGTTCATTTGTTTAGTGTTTAAGACAATTATCCTCAAATTGTGTGTATCTTCATTTAATGTTTTTGTTTTCTTGAAAATTTTCTCTCATCTGGATGTAGTAGGTGAGCAGGTACATTTGATCTAATGTCATACACTTATTCCTAAATTAAATGGATAAGAAGATACAACTGTAATCAGTGTGGTGTGAATGAGAGGGAATTATTCAAGATATTGTATACAGTTACATTTTGCCATATCCACAAGCTGATTTTTCCTTGGGTTATTGTACATTCATCCAACCAGCAGATAATATACATGGATGTTCACGAATACAACAGATAAGCTGGTAACATTAAATTATACTTTCTGACAAATAAAAATTTTTTTTGACCACCTTATGCTTCAGAACAAAAGCATTAGCAGCATGTTGCATCTTTTAACCATGAATATAAACTCTAAGCAACAAAACACACCACCACAGCAGCTAAACTATCAGCAATTTTTAAATAGTTATGTTTATCAAGAGCACAACAAAACAATCTGGAAATAAAAGTCCTATTTATTAGGAAAAAAAAGCTCTTGCTACTCATCCCTCACAACACTTGTTAATTAATATAAATTTTCAGTAAGCTTAAGTATGTCTCACTGAATGGATGGATTGTGCCATACATATTATAATAGGCTCAATAGCTACATAGCACAATGCAGGATTTTTTTTTTTTTGAAGGATCAGAGGACTTAACACTAATGAATTTCACACAGTTTTTTCCTGTGTTTATTAACAGTCAAAGATGGTTATTTCAGAAGAAGCTGTAAAATACTTAAAGTGTATGCAACTGTATTTTTCTATACCATAAAGCTAAATTTTTGCCAAAACACAGATGGTGACCTACCTATTTCCCAAAGCACAAGGTTTGATGGCTCTTGTAATTTGATTCTCTTTTGTTAGTACAGCTAGTCAATGAGGAGTGTCTTTCTCTGAAAGTTTTTCCTGTATATTAATAGCTTGTGATGCTATGCTCTACTGAACATATTATACTGTAGACATTCTGCCTCCACAGGAGATTTTGAAAGTATGTTGGTACAAAATATTAACCTTACTAACATCTGCATCTTTAAAGATGACTTTTTGATACAGAAAGTTCAAAGAGATGCTCATACAATTCACAAATTCAAAACACAGTGATCCTGTTCTTAGACAGAAAGCCATGAGTTGATATATATTCTTTGAATGCCCATATAGATGATCATTGCAAAACAAGAATGTTATTTTTCAAATCTTTTTTTGGATATTTTAAGGCTGTTATGGGACAAAATATTTATTTTCTCTAAAATTAGCAACACTTTCACTAAACATTTCATCATTGAAGTAATGCTGCTTTTAATCAACTAACTTTCATATCTACAGCTTCTGAAAAAAAAAAAAAAGTATTTTCAACTAAGAGCTAAAAAAAACACAACCTAGTACTTTTTTTAAAAATATGTATTTACTACTCAAGGAGCTCTAACATTCCTATAGCTATCTGCCACAAAAGTTTCACTGGAAACACAGATTGTCTTTGTAAACTTATTGAAAAAAGTCAGCAAATGAATTTTATTTTTATGGCTGAAATTCTGATGCTAACAACAGATTTAAACTGCTTGTGTAATCCAGCTGCAAATTTAGGAGCATATAATTGAACATATATGTATCTTATTTTTTTTGAAAAAAAATTGGTAAGATATTCATAGCCTTTGTCTTCCTACTGAAATGTACAATTATATCCACTAGCTGGTAATATAGGAAAATCTGAGAGATCTGTTTACAAAAAAATTATTAATTTTTCATGTCCATTACTTGTAATAATTACTTCTTTGATATTAATATATTGATTTTTTTTATATTAAAATATAAACTCTCTCAACAACCTCTTTCCCTCACTTTGGCTCCATATTTCTATAGGGTCTAAAGTCATTTTAGCCAGGTAAAAAAAAAATATTTTTTTGCAAAAATTACATTTTACAGAAACATAAAAAACTGCAATTATGGCATTGTTGAAAAAGCAAGAAGTTTCTGTTAGATTGAGGTGGATGTTTAATAATGCTTTGGTTTTGAGCATCCCCTTCCACTGTAGAAAGGACAGTCTCCACCTCCCTGTATAGTGTATAAGATCTGCATTTCAGTCTTCCAAGTTCAAACGTTTGCCATTTAATTCAATTCAATTATCTTCCCACATGTATTCCTGACATTCTGGTGGGAATTACTCATCCATTTTGCTTTCTCATATCCCTGTATACACACACACATACACACACACATATGCACTCATGCAGGAGGTCAAGTATAGACTTTTATACTGGTGATTCAGAGGCAGCAGGAACACCTAAATTAAGAAGGTGGGATGACCCACCTCTACTCCTTCCAAATGCAATGTCAGAGTCTGAAGATCTACTGTTTTCTTGCTACTGGTTCATAGAGTCTGCAACCAGAACTCCTAAGTTTTATTTTCTTTACCTGAAATAGAATTAATCACAAAATGTCCCAGGAGGGTTAAAAAATTTTCAGTGGATATAGTTTACGTTATAGATTATTTTTTTGTCCATACAAGTTTCTCTATTTTTACAGAGGCCCCTTTCCCTGTTATGAGTAGTATTCTGGGTGAAAAGTAAGCAAAACTAATTGTTATGTCCATCCCCCTTATGTTTCCTGCTCTACTGGCATCAAGAGGAACTTTACCATCAAGCTCAGAGGATTTTGGATCCAACCCTAAACAGGCTCATGTACTGAAGTAACATCGTTTCCTGTTTTCAATGGCATACCTCATTCTTTCTATTAATGTCCATCCAACACATCAAAGACTGATTGAGTCAAGTCAGGTTATAGCTCAAAAGAACATAATCCCCACCAGCAAAGTTTAAGGCTGAAGCTATGACCTACTTTAGCTAATAAACAAAATGGGCTTCACAGGTGTCAGAATTCCACTGCAATCAAACACTAATCTTTGTTTTTCAAGAGTGAAGTAACAACAAAAGCAATTTATCTGTAAAATGATGGGTTGACTCTTGCCAGTTTTGTGTTAAAACAAGAGAATTCTGCAGGTATTTTTGAATGTATTTTTAATCATGGAGTTTTAATTCTTCACATATGTGAGGTAGGGAGGAATATTTATGTTATTTGATTGTTTTATCTACTTTCCAGGCTCAATTATTTTATCAGCTGAAAAACTGGAAAATATTCTTATGCCTAATAACTTCATGTTTATCATTCATGTTATTTTTCTCAGTCAGTCCCCTTGATACCATTCTAATTCTGATAATGTTGATAGAAGGAGCTGAAACATTTACATTAAGTTATCTAATATTTCTATTCATTCAAAGACATTGTCAAGTATATAAACCACTTGCCAATAAACTGGCATAATAAATATACTTCATACTGCATATTTCCATTGCACAGATAGATCCTAATCTTTTTTTATATGTTCTGTGTTTTCATAGGGCTATATATAGCTTAGTTTTGTATGTAAGCATTGGCTCCAGTAAGAACAAATCATAAATAAATCAAATTTCTATTAAACTGTAAGATCTTTAGAGTTGACAGTCCTTTTTTAATCTGTGAGGGACGATTTACAAGAACACCAGTGCTGGTGAACAAATAATAAATAATTATAATCTCCAGTTTCCTTTCATTTTCCCTATTTTGTAACCTGTTGTTGTCCAATAGGCTTTCAGAATCAGAGTGAGTCTTTATCTTCCAGACTCTGTAAGTAACTTTGATTTTTTGCAAGCAATTTCTGTGGCAATTAAATTTTGATGGTCTGTCAGACGTGTGCAGCCAGTAACATAATTGGCTCTAATTTAAAAAATAATAATTTTTGCTGTACAAGTAGCCAAAGAAAACAAAGAAAGGGGACAAAGGGTTAAAATCTGAGCCAACTGCCTTTCCTCAGGAAAAGCCTGTAGTTGAAAAAAGGGGAAATCGTATATGAGAATCATTTTCTTAGTTATATATAAATAAAGAAAAACTTTACTGTGAAAATATTAGCCATGAGGTTGTTTCTGACAGATGTCCTTACATCTTGATTCCATCACAGTCTAATGTAATGTTTTTGAACTCTACCTCATTTCAATATATATTTACTCAGAGAGACAGAGAATGACAGCAAAATGTAATACTCAGAGGTTTTATTATAATTTTAGAGTACGAATATGCAGATAGTCATCATCCAAATCATTACTCAATAGCGCCAGGCAAGTAGCAATCGCAAGATTTAATATGTGCACAAATGTTTCACATTAAAACCTGAGTGACTGTATAGTACCTCCCACTAAAAAGAGGAGAGGAAAAGAATCATAAAAAGATGTGGAGGGAGCTCTAAATTGTTGTGCCTTTGTTTGCTCTTGATTGCCCTTTTCTATCCATAAGAATTCTGTCCCTCTTCAAGAGGCTCCTATTTTTTGTGACAGTGTGTGGCAGCAGAGGTGATCACTGTTCCCACTCGAGGCAACTAGATTTTTGTTCTTCCATCTTTCTTTGTTCCGCAATTACATGGATTCACTTTTAAGTATAGCACTCTGAAACAAGAATAAGCAAGCATTTCATAGCATATATATAGTGTATAGAAGTCCCTTTACTCCTTTGCTTACTTAGTGCAGCCCTTCTGTTTCAGCTGGTTTTGGGTGTAAAAAACCTTGATAGGTTTTAGTTATTGCTGTTGAAGTTTGCACTGAAAAAAATATGTGCTTCATTTAACACAGATCTGCGTGACTTTGCAAGATTTTTTCACATGCTTCTTTTCAAAAAAAATCAGTTTTCTATGGCTTCCTATCACATGTGGTTCTTGGGGCAAGAGCTGGTTTGTATCTCACATGACAAGCACCTCACTGTTCAGGCAACCCTCACTGACTGTGGCCTGAGGGAGTACTTAAACAGGAGCTGCTGTTGCTGACCTTTCTCATCTTCTCCATCTCTGCAACACCTCAGAGCAGACATTTGGCTATCAACAGTACTGCAAAACGAGGATATCTAATATTTCCTACTGAAGCCTTATCTTCACCAAAAAGAAACTCTCCACCATACTGCAGAGCACCCCAACTTTACCTTTGCCTCCTCAGGCTCCACAGGGTAAATGATTGCACTCCCCATCTTTTCATCTCTGCTCTTCCTTTAATGGCAGGATACAGCTGAAAACCCCCAAATATGTCATTTCAAAATAATTTGGGAATGTCTTCCCCACACTTTGGGAGTTTTTTTCTTTATTTTTAATGATGATGAAAATATGACCGTAAGTGTGATGTTAAAGGAGCAGGAAAAAATCCTGCTGTGAGGAAAAAGGAGGAAAAAATCTATAACAAAACAGTCAGAAGGGTATCCTATTTTTTGTTCCAGAAGGATCTCATGGAGATGATCAACCTTACCTAACAATGGCAGAGTAAACAGTAAAAAGTAAATCTGGTTCACAGTCATTTCCATATACTGTTTATGAAAGTCCTGTCTCACTCACCAGAAACTCCTTGTTTAATAGCTGTGAAACAGAACTTCAAGAAACATCATTGATTAATAAGGTATAGACTGATAAAAAAATATCCATTTACTTTATGCATTCACTGATCATTATTTCAGATATTCAACAGGGGTCTGGGATAGCCAAAATTAAGAGATGCTGAAGATCTAGATTTATATCTCTAGGGATTCCTTGGGCACCCCATTGTGTTTCCAAGATGCAAAGAAAGGAAAAATAAATTTCTCCAAGACTCCCAAACATAATAACCAGAAAAGGAACTGAGGACCAGAAGTTGAAAATTAACTTACTATTGAAGTTTGGCTATCCAAAGGGATCTGCAAAGTATGCAAGAAGATAGAAATGTTTTTGTCATACTCACAATGAAGTCAGAAAAGCCATTGTTAATCAGGAGGTATTGAATTCCAAACAAAACCTTTAGAATAGTTATACTACCACTGTGTTTAACAGTGACATGTGATTTTGATTGCTTGGACTTCATGTAGCCATTCAAAATTTAAAAGGCTTGATTTTTAGACGATGGAGCTGAGGCATTTGAAACCACTAATTCAAAATCAACTTCCTAGCATATAAAGAAATACCTTAAAACAAATCCAAAAAACTTAAGTTCTGCCATCAGTTATCTGAGGTTTCTTCCTAATTATCTCACCATTCCTAGGATATGGTTGCTCAGATGTGAGTTCCCTGAAGCACAGAGCTATCTGAACTAACTTAACCTAGTTAGCTCAGACATCATTACTAATTATCATTAGTCCGAGCTAATTTCTCTTCCTCAACAGAGCAAATTGCACTAACTTCAGCAGATAGACCTACAATAAGCAATTGCCAGTTTTCCATAGACATGGTGTACAACCTCTTTTTAAAATTAGTTTTTAATGTGGGCACAGTAAATCATCATTAGTATTTGTGTAATATACTGGTTATTTTTCAAGGGGATGAAAGAGTTTTCAGGTATGCAATAAAACTTTTTTTTTTTTCCCTTGAAGGGATGAGATGGTGAAGCAAAACTGAACATTTACAAATGTTATCATTCATAGTATTGAAAGATCAAGTAGCAGAACTAAAGGGACAAGCAGATGCACTTAGAAAAAATCATTGCATATGAGATATTTCTTTGATGACACATGTCTAGTTATAGACTCTGAAGAGGTGACAGGAGAGGGAGGCCAGCTGCAGGGATGGAAAAGATGAGTGAAACAGAGATAAGGCATAAGAGAAACAGGATAATATAAAAGATAATGATTGAGTAATTGTGAAGACAGATATTAAGAGAGGAAGGAAGCATGACAAAAACAGTGAATGCAGTAACACTGTCTAGTGTCAAGTATTGGATATCACAGGTGGTGAATCAGAAGTTTTAATACAGCATTTTAAAACAAATAAGAAGCAACAAAGCAATGCAATCCAGGCTAGAATACTTTTCACTAATGGTACAATGAAAGTACAGAAGGGAACTCTGAGAAAGACAAAGGCATTTCAAAGAGGAAAAAATGTGAAAGCAAAAACATTGTGATTTTTTTCCCTTTAATCTAAGTTCATCTTTGTTCTTTTGTCTTGGTTAGCAATAGTTACTGCGTATTAGTGAATTTTATTTTCTTAACTGTATCAGGTTTATTGTAATTATGATTACAAAGCTGTGTTCTGTTAATAGCTGCTTTTGTTTCATAGGCATGTTTCTGATAGGAAGCATTTCATAAAGACTACCTTTGTTAGGAGTCACCTTCAGTACCAAATCTACCCCTCAGGTATTGGCCTCCCATAGATGAGTAGGACTGCAAAACCTTGACAAAGGACAAATTTGACCAGGTGAACACTCCACTGTGTAACACGATTCCCATCGAGATACCAGGACATAAGACACACCTTCATGGCAGATTTGTGTAACTAAAAGTGAAAAGAGAGGTACTCAAGAGGAGTAAGTAGAAGACTTTGCTGGGGGGGTCTATTCCACAAAGCCATAGCCAGGGAATATGCTCTTTAATGAGAGCCCTTTTCAGATGGAGCTTCTTTTGAAGACATGTTCCATCTGTATTTACACCCAACATCAGTAACCCTCAATGAATCCAGGATGACACCACAACTGCTGTGGCATCATTGCACCAGCTACAAAACACAGTGTGATTGAATACTTTGCTCAAAATATGACATATGAAAAGTGCACCAAGACTTGTAACATCCTTCTTAGTGAACTTCCAAGAATAAAACCCAGGATGATCTTTATGGATGTGACTGTCCTTGCGTTGAAGGGGATGGAGGGTGGCCCACAAGAATCATTCTACTTCCAGCTTAAGGTCTATTACAAGGCCTTGTCTCCAGAACTGATTCTGACTTTATAATTATGAAAATACATGTAATTGAACACATTAGAAACCATGGCCCTGTATATAAAATTAAATCAAAAATATAATATTGTCCATAAATCAATCTTATCAAATTTTTTACTGAGACATTGAATAGAAAATATTAAAATGTACCAAAGAATGTTTGGTTTTACAACAGAAGTCACCATTGGTTGAAAGTTAAAAACTTACATAAGTTTTGTTGTTGTTTTACACTTTTCCTTTCCACCTTAAAGTTTAGAAAAAAAAAAAAAGAAAAGGAATAAAAGTATTTTCTTGATCTAATTTAAACTTCATATAGTATGGACTTACTCATGTACAAAAATAAGAAGGCAACAGTGAAATTAGCTCATTCTTTTTTATAGTGTTAATACAATCACTTTCTTGGTAGCTGCTTCTTATAGTTAATTCAGTTGTAAATGATACCAAGCATACAGGTGTTAGCTGATTTTTTTCTGAAATTTCCAAATGGTTTCATTGAATTGCTCATACTGAACATACTGATTAATTTGGTCTTTCACACCTTTCTGAAACTCTGTAACAGCCATTGTTCATCTTCCATACAAATGAAGTTTAAGTGTCACATTACCATGGGCTTCACAGCAAGTTGCATTTATAGTAAAATGGTCTGAAAGTTTAAATTGTTTGAAAGTACAGCAAAATCTGCAGATTTTCCAGCTGAAGAGAACTTTGTCTTAACAGTTAAAACTCACACCTGTTCAGAGGACCATGCCAGGTCCTTAAAATGAATTTAAGCCCTCATAATATTGCTATAAATTTAAGCAATAAACTTACTACATGAGCCTTGATCTGTCTCTAGATCCAGAAATGAATTTCACCTGTGGTGAGTGTTGTGTGAAGGGAAAAAAATGTATGAGAAAGATTCCACAGAGCTAAGCAAGCTGATAAGTTAAACAAGAGGATTGGCAGAGAGCCTTCTATGGTTGGTCATATTGAATAAACAATGTGAGAAAAGTAATCTGAGATATTTTAAAAGCCATTCCAAATCCTTACCTAGAAACAAAGGAGAGATATACTACACTTTCTTTGTGTTAGCCAAGCAGGACGAGCGAGGATACCATTCTTCAATTCATGCTTTTGTTGAAGCTCCGAATTTTCAAACATACTGAATTAAAAGCCAGAGGAAAATCTGAGCTCCAGAGATAGAAACCAAACCAGTGATAAAGGAAAAGACTGTATAATAGGATAACTATTAAATACTGTTTTCCACCAATTAATATCATAACAGATACAGCTCTAATAGGATTAGAAAAATATAATTTGGCATGGTATCTCTGTGATATAGAGTTCAAAAAAACAAAAGTTATAGTTGAAGAAAACTAAAAATGTTGAGTTTTATAAGTCAACCAAATAGATTAATAACTATCAAAACAACCAATATTTAATGCAGGCAGTAAGAATCTAGTAGCAGATACCTAAAATCAATTTTAAACAACTTCATGATCCAGTATTCAAATGCAAGGCTGTTATTTCACACCTTGTCTGTGCTGCCAACTTCTGAAGGGATTTATCTGCTTACATGACATAAGAACTTCATGTCTTTATGCGCCTGACCACACAAACTACACATACAAATGCAGGTTGTACATTCATCTTCAAGCTTTTACACGTGATTGGTGCCTGTGGCAAATAAGTTAATTTGAAGTAAAGGTTAAATGAATTATTATATTTATCTGGGCCTCTGAGCTGTTACCAGACCTTCCACAGGCTAGCACTGCACTTAAAAATGCATGTTTTAAAGTAAAAGTTTAAGTATTTTATAGAGAGAAATAATCAAGTAATCAACCAATTTATTTACTAAGTCAGGTAATAAAGACATTTCATCCTTAAAAGTCAGCATATAGGTAATGTGGTTTATAAAATATTTTATGAAGTTCAGGATTGTTGAAGATTTTCTTTAAAACTTCATCTTTCACAGATATTCCAGCGATGATCTTTCAGTGGGAAATGCAATTTAACTTAACAAGGTAATATAGATGCTCTTGAATGACCTTCCTTTTGTTTTACAGTGACATCAGGTATTCTGACATAAAACTAGAGCCAAGTAGAATAAAAAGCAGATGAGACCTCTTGTAGAAAATCAGCAGATTTTGGAACTTAAGTTCAAATTTGCAGGTACGTAAATGTGGATTTTACTTCAGGAAATAGAGCATACGGTTACATTATAACTGTCCAAACATTACTCCTGTATGGCACCCATATTTCATTCCCCTATTATGCATGATTTCTGAAACTGGTTTCAAAGCTGTACTCTAGAAATGGCTTCATTCCAATTCATTGTGTGTTGCGTATTACTGAATATAATAAAACCCAGTTACTGCTGGATATGAAATGGCTATTACTCATGTTTTTGTTGTGCTAGTGACAGGCTTACCCTAAATTTGTGGTTAACCAGAGCAAAAAAACTGTGAGTCTGATGCAAGAAATACCTGATCTAATTAATTATCTAAAGCTTATGTGCTATCATCAGTGATAATAAAATGCCTTTATTCACCCTTACGGAACCTCCATTTTGCTGCATAAACTTAAAGCAATATTTTGAGGGCATAATTGTAGTAGTGTGCATTAGATAGGACAAGAGTCATCCTTCATACTGCTATATCTGAGAAAAGCTTGTAAAAATGAGCTCTAGCTAGAAAAGGTATTGTAACCTATCACAGACTCAGTGTACAGACCTTCTGCAGAATGTGAATGCATAACATGAAAAAATTATAATAGGCTACCCGTTTTTAATTGTTTTTAAATATCCTGCATGCTTTTTATAAATGGCTATTATTCTGAAAAGGAACAGTTGTGACATATGGTCCTCTTTTTTTTCCCCCGAGTATTAATTTAATAAGTTTTAATTAAATACAAGCATATGAAGATTACAGGAGTGTTGACAAGAAAGCACATACTGTGGCACATACGATTTTACACATTATTTTTAGGAGAGGCTCAGTACACCTGAAATTGAACAATAGGGTCTAATTTGAGGGTTCTAATTTCAATTTAATTTGAGGCTAAAACAATAAATGAATGAAACATAAGTTGGGGTAAAAATAAGTAGACATTTCCTGGACCAATCTGTCTTTTCCTCTCCAGCAAATCATAATGCTCCACAGGGATAACAGTAGTTAACTATTTCAGCCATGAAAAAATGGCTGAAACAATATTTCTGAATGTTAATGTTTAACTTACTTTCACCATATGTCACATGGGCTCATTGGATTTAATTACGAACTTGCATCATAAAAATCTTCCAACTTTTCAGAGTTCTCCTAAGGGAATCCCATTGTCATTATTATTGTATTTTGACAGGCCCACTGTGTGAAACAGACTTATCATTTCATTACTCCAGCACATTAAATTGCTCAGTGGAGTGAGTACATTCCCCTCTTGGTGTGTTGAGTCATGCAGCATCTATGAACAGTTTGCAAAATTCCTTTATCTCTGGTAACCTCTGTGACCCACCCCAGTGACTGACTGGTACCTTCACTGTGTGGGGTTAGGATACCTCCAGGCTTTCTCTTCAAGGAGCTTTTGTAAACCATTCTTTTGAAAGCTGAACAAGGCTTTCACAATTATGAAGTAATCCAGGAACCTTTTCTGCCTTTCTAAGTTCTTGCACAAGAGCCTAGTGTCAATGAACCCATGTGCCTAAATGAGCTCCATTACAAAAAGAGATAAAGATTAAAGTTGTAGTGTTTAAGTGACCTGTGATTATCTGAATTGAACATGACACAGCTATGCTCCATACTAAAAGTTGCAGTGGTCACTGGCAGGTTACCACACCCTGGCAACTCAGCAAACATTTTCATTTTAATTGTATCAAAATGACCCAGTTGAAATCTTCCTATTTTCATCATCTGGGTTGGAAATATCACTTAATGATGTTGTCAGTAGAATCATCTGTACTAGCCACAAAACTGAGAGCCCTGGGCAATGGTGACTTCTTTCAATTAGCACTTTGCCTTGCAAAGTTGGCCAATGTGTAAATTGGCACAACCACTCATTGAGCTAAATCAGATGAGACTGAACAGCCAAACACGTGAGAAGTGATGGTATTTCTCCTGACCAACCTGCAAAATTAAACTGAAAAAAACCCCAAAACATCTTTTTTTAAGCGAAACAGTAGGACAACAATCTGCCTAATAATCCTACCTCAGGGAATGGCTATATGCACAAAGGTGTGAAGTTGATTAGTTTGGACTTGATTTTTTTTAAATAAATGTTTAAATACAAACCTAAAGTGGAAAAAAAATATATTCTATTATCTAATTTTTGGCTGTGAATGAAAGATACAAGTAAAGCTACTTATTTTTCAATCTGTTCTTTCATTTACATCTTTCTGAAATTACACAGTATTTTACAGTGTGAGCATACCTAAATAATGAAGAGACAAAGGGAAAATAGTGGTTCCATGCCTATCCACAATAATTGCATATTGCCTTAAGAAAAATAAGATGTATAAATAAGATAAGTATAAAATACTGCACAAAATGAATTAACAAAAAATAGCAGCCACAATCCTCCTGTAAGAACAAGGTAATGTAGGACTACAACCACAAAGCACTGAAGAGCTTGTGAATCGTGTGATTAAGTCTTGTGGTGATATATTTATGTTCCTTAAAAACAAGGTGGCATTAAGATAAATGATTGTGACATTTTTGGTACCAAAAAAAAAAATAATTTTGGAACTATAATAACAGTAATGTAATATAATAATAAAAGATGAAATATTGATCTATTCTATACCAAGTGTATATGCCACTACAAAATGAATAAGGAATCCCTCTTCCAGTGCCCCAGATCCTAGTAGTCAAGAGCTTCAGGATATTTCTGATTAGACAAAAATAGATTTTAATGTCTTTGTGTCACATCCTGTGAACAACCATGATGATTTCAAGCTGCCTTTACAGGTTATAAGATGCTAAGAGGACACAAGGTGGATTTATACAGAGCATTGCTCCCTGCTTAGCAGCACACTCCTCTGCATTTGTCCTGCTGGATGTTTATAGTATTACCCCCACAGAATCCACTCCATCCTGCATCCCAATCTCCCTGTCTGTCCTTCTCTGGGAATACCTCTCCTCTGCATGCCCAGCTCTACAGACTCCTAATCTTCTGATTGAACTGTTCCTTGCCTCAACATGGCACTATGATAACTGATGATGAAATAGTTGTCAGGTATGATTGTTTTTCTGGATTCTGTTTCCTTTCCTAAGGCCAGCACTGGTGAAAAAAAACATTATCATGATGTTTCTTATTATGTATAAATATAATTTTTAAGGTCTAAGATTAATCAAAATTTTTATATGTGATTTCACCACAAATGAGGTGATAAATAATTTTTTTTAGCTTTGGTGATTTTGTTGTTTGCTTTTTTTTTTTTTTTTTTTATTTCAAATGACCAGCAGAAGGGCACTTAGAAAATGGTCATCTTCATTAGCTACTCAGTAGCATTTTGCTTTTGCATTTCTAAGATACATTTACAAATAAAACACCACAGTGTTTTTCCTTATTTTCTTAGTCATTATACTCCTGGCATTTTCTTTCTGAACTTTCTTTTCTAGAAGCATCCTCAAAGGCAGCCAAGTATGTAAGTTCCCTTTTATTTCTTAATTCCAAAAGGGAATATGTAAGTGCCTGCTCTGCTTTTTATTAATGCATAGTTTACAGTGAAGATAATCCACATGATCCAAGGAATGAAAACACCCACTTCATGCAGGTGTGTGGGCATGGCTGAGTTTCAGTGTGCTGCTAGAAATATAACACAGGCCTTGAGTTTTATGCTCACTGAATAAATATGCAATCCTTTAAATGATTTTGCATCCAATGTATCACTAATTTATAAAAGTAAATAAATAAACAAAAAGCTTGCACTTGACACTTGGTACAGTCTTTTAAAAGGCTTGGTAAAATAATGATTTATCTTGCTAAAGAAGGGGGAAATAATGCCTTGTACACAGTTGTTAACACTTATAAATCTCTAAAACAATCTTTTTTTGCTCAGTGACAGAAGAAATCTTCACAGGTTTTCACACAAAATCTCTAAGCAGCTATCCAAGATCTGCAGGTTTTTTCCTCCAGCGTTCTTCCTCCTTCTGTTTGCTATTTCACTTGGCTCTGCTCTTACGTGTTAACATGAGGTGCCATTCTAAAACAAAAAGTTTAATCAAAGGCATATAAAATTGCTGATGTGACAGTATATCAAACACAACGTCTGCTAGAGCAGGCTTTAAAGAAAACCCACAACATTCTGGAATACCTCAAGCATATAATGCACTGGAGGATGTGCATGTTTCATTATTGCATCTTAGAAATAAGCTCTTCATATCCTGACATAATGAGAATAGAAATAGAAAAAAGAAAACAAAACAATTGTTGTGAATTGTGTTTGTTTCCTACATGGCACTGTCTCTTCATCCACTCCTGGGCACCTGTTGCTCTGGGAGTGGTTATTTGTTCAGGTGCAGTGGTGTGTGAGCACAGGGAGCCAGCTCAGGCCACTGAGGTATTGTGGCTTTTTTTTTATTTCACCTGAATCTGTGCCCTACCTATCAAGCCCTCTTATAACTAGAAATATTAAAATACCAGAATATTAACCTTGGGTAGAGGCTGTACAAATGAGGCTTTATTGTTTCTGGACAATGGCTCCAAGTATTCATGCCACACAATACCTGACCTAATAAGTATGGCCATATCTACATTGCTTCTGTAGAGCCATACTTGGCTTTACATCACAGCTGTACTCATGTTTGAGTGAGGTTCTCAAACCAAGGTTTCCTTTCACCTCACCAGACCTGACTTCATACATACATGGCACAGAAGAAGCTGGAGAGACTGGTGATAGCCAGAAGCCAGTATTGTTAATAAAAACCTTATCTTCTGATTCACAAAGCAGTATAGTAGTCTTTTGACACAGATGTCTCTCATCTTCAAATGAAGTGTTGGAAAGACAACTTCTACCCATTAATTTTAATACATTTTAATCTTGTGCCTTACTTCACCATACTTATGTAAACTTACTCCACAAATCTTCCCATTGATGTTATTAAAATGTCAGCATACAGTGAACAGGCTACTTTGAAGATCCTTCCTGAAAAAAGATGAGCAATTTTATCTCTATAAATTTTATCATCTCATACAGATAAAAAGACTCTTCAAACAAATGCCCAATAAAACAGGCAACATAAGAAATTACGTGGGCATATAATTATATTCAACTATTATTATCATTGCCTTTTCCTATTTCTAATGTATTGCCTATTAATACAGGCAAATAATTTCCTCCTTAACACGTGTCAAATAATCATCATGTTAGCAGATTTTTTAAACAGAGGTTCTTGCAATACAAAAAGTGTTCCAGGCAATACATGACTTCATGTTTTGGCTCACAACAGAAGTGAGTATCTGGATGTTACAAGAAGTGCCTGAAAAAAAACCCAGCAGGCCTTGTTAGGGTGCAGAGCGATGTGTAGGTCCACACTGGACAACTGGGGAAAAGTTTTTTACATAAGATATGTGTGTAGCACTATATAAATCTATGATGGTTTTAGTAACTCTCCTCCATCTTCTATTGTTTGCAGTTCTCCATTTCTATAGCACATTTCTACATCAGATTACAATACTTCTGAGACAGAGCTTGTGCCTAGCTGATCTGTCTCTAAGACACCTAAGATACTACAAGGGTGTAATAAGTACATATTTTTAATCCTTTCTTCTCCCTAGACACATTCTCATCTCTGTTTATTAATTGCCACTCTTTAAGAATCCTGGTCTTGAAGATTTGCCACTTCCCCATTTCTCTGTGGTGTTATATGCTGCCTTCAGTTCAAGCAACTAAATTAAGTCAATGGCACCCAGCTTCTCTCTCTAGGCTTTCACCTGCTGTTTCAGGGCAGAAAAAAAGAGCAGTTATCCCCAGTCTGCAGCTGTGGGATAATTATCTCTGGTCTGTCAGCAGAAAATTTAAAGAAATACACACTTTTACTCTTTCCTTTTTTTTTTCTTTCAAGTAAACCACAGTCCAAGTGTTCTCCATTTAAGTGTCAATTTGACACCACTGACTTCAGAACCTGTACATAGTAGCTATACTTAGTTGGGTAGATTATGATTCACCTAGTTCTTCTCCCCAGGCACTAAATGGGGAATTCATGCACCACATTTGGGTCTCTGGATTCCACTGCAGAAGTCAGACACCTAAAATTTAGGTTTAAGCATTGCCATGCCTACAACTCTTCCTGCATCTGGGGCACAGAGACCTACATCAGCTGTGCCTAAGGCTGCTTTTCCTCCCACACCCTTTCAGACTAAGGTTTCCTGCCCCACCTTAGCAAATAAAGGAATGAAGAGCATTAAAGACACAGAGTGTCTCTTTGCATCTTTTAGATTATAAATGTTTAAGATGATGTCTCTGAATTTAGGGGAAACTCAGCCTCCTTTCTAGGGATACAGAGGGTTTTTTTTCTGAAAGCAAGAGTTTGATAAGTACTCAAGATTTATTAGCAAGATAAGATGTCTACTATATCTCTTCACAGCAGCAGGAAGGAATTAAAAAACCCAATTATTTTGAGAGGTTACCGCTTCCTTTAATGACCTGCTTAAATATGGAACAATAAGGTGACCCAAAATTTACACCTGTCCTGTTTGAACACCACTAAAAGAAGCATATGGAGTAGTGCTGAATTCTGTTAACATAGCAGTAATTTTATTCTTGTTGCCATAGGGAATACACTGCTCATTAATTAGTGTACTCATCCTTAATATTTTTTTGCATTAGCTTGTAAATAGACATTTCTAGGTTAAATCAATCATTTGTCAAGGATCTAATGGGTGGGCCATGTCCTTGTCGGAGAAAATGGTTAACACTGCATTAAGCAGCTAAAAATTGTCATCTCTGCTAATGGAAGAGAGATAGGAATCTGTCCAAATCTCATGGAACTAATTTTGAAATAACAAAAACCAGGGATGTTTTCATATACCTCTTTTCCACCTTGCAGTGGAGAACTGAAAGCAGTTGTAGACACCTGAGCACTGAAGCCCGTGGAAAAGACATATGGCATAGGATACATCATCTGATTGCCTGGATGCAAAATGCTGAAGACATCTGAAAATGTCATCTGTGAATCTTCACTGTTGGTGGGAACATCTCTCACCCAGAGCTAAGCTTTTTGAAGTGCAAGGCCTCAGCTGTTTCCTTGGCGCTTCCTGCTGACATCCTTGTCTTTGATGCCAACACCAGCTTTGAGTCTTTTAGAATAAAGTACATGTCTTTAACATGAGGATAGATTTTATTTATTGAACTTTAAACAATGGTTGGGTTTTTTTCTCTTGTTCTGTTTTTTGCAACTGTTTGCAATGTCATTTGCTTTAAAAAATTCAGGGTTGTGACTGTTCTAAAGTAAAGTCCCCCGAATACTCCAGTGGGATGGTATTTTTTTCAATTATTGTACACTTTGCAAAATTGTCCCTGCTGCCTGACCGTTCAGTATAAACTAGCCTGTTTCTGGCTCTTAGTGGTAGAAAATGCACAAGTAAGTTGAATTCATAAGATATGTTTACAGCAGTCCACCCTTCTGCCTTTATGCTTGTTGAGAAAAAGAAGGGTATTGATTTCCTATTATTTATTTTCCACTGTTCTAATTTTAAGCCCTTTGTAGTTATATGAACCTCATGGGAACTAAAACCACAGTGCTGAAGGGGTTTAAGCAAAGAAAATATGTGTCCAGACTTGTTGAAGCTTTTAAAATGCCATCTAAAAATCAGTGTATAGGAGTCAGCACTGTCTCAGGCACTGAACATAGAAACCACTACTTTGAAAAGAGCAATTTATTGTTCAAGTACTCGAAAAGTGTATTTTTAAACATCTGGAGCTGCAAAAGCTGTATGGCTGAGACTGTTCATTACAGGATGAGGCAGGGGATGGCAAGCAGCTGTGGGATCAACAGCATTAACACCTGGTTTCTGACCTAAAGTGACTAAGAAACATCTTTGGCAGCCACAGCTCGCTTGCAACTTGATCTTTTCTCTGATATATTTGTCTAATGCTCTTTTTAGGCCTCCTGTAGGTTCTAACTCCAGAAATCAGTCACTCTGAATTCTTTCTTTCCTTGTAGAAACTGGCAGAGACATGAGAAATGAAGTACAAAAGTTGATGGCAAATGGATCTTGGTGAGAAGAGCCCCTTTCCCCTTACAGTGATTAGCCAACATGCCTGTTACTTTAATACAGAAATTCAAGTTTTTTCTTTAAATCACTAGGCACGTCCTAGACCTCATGGATTCCCATTTTTTCCCCCCATTTCTGCATTATAGCATACATGCTGCCTGCTACAGGAGTTTAACTGCATCATACACTTCTCAGTCTGCCAGATTTCCTTATATGCACTAGGTATTTGTTACAGTCCTACACGCTTCTGCACATTTTTTTGGTATAGATGTGTACAAAGTCAGTGGGAGTTAAGCCTGCGTACACCAGAGTTTAACATGGCCCTAGATTTACTGTGTCATCCAGTATGTGTAACACAATAGCGTTTGTCAAAGTGCCAGTGTGAAGTGCAAGTGGATTTCAAACAGCTGTAGTGCTGCCATATGTTGCCCTTTGGTTAAGCCGTGACTTAAAGTTCAGCTTCCCATTTAGAGAAAAAATTGACAGATTAATCTTTTTTCAGATCTTCAGAAGCAGTCAGGCTCTTCACTGTGCCTTTCCTCAGCTGAATCCTTCAGATGGGTGCTGCTGACACCTCCCCCTCATTATGGACCCAGTGGGTACATTGATTTCTGAAAAAAACCCAAACCCTTGCTGCTGGACTCTACTGTCCACCATTAATGAAGTGTATGGGATCTCAGCCCATGAAAAAAAGCTCAGAGGAGAGCTAAGAACAGGAACATTGCCAGTAAAGCCTTATCTCCCACTTAGTACATGTGCTGAACTGGAACAGTGTATGTGTCAGAGCCCTCAGACAAGATTTAGGCTGTGTAGATAGGCTTGCTGTCTCTTCAGCAACATGATCCATGCCTTGCATATTAAAGAATCATTCCTTAAATACCAGGTTTGGGAATATCCTTGATCCACCTCTCTTACTCAACAGTGACAGATAATGCCATTGCACATCACTGGTGAGGCTGGATGAGCAGGGTTAGAGACTGACTTGCTAAGACCGTTGGTTCATTAATTTTAGTGTGATACAGGCTTCTCTGAGCAGTAGCTGTTCAGCTACTAAAAGTGATAAAATGGCAAAAGGAAAGACCAACAGACTCAGAATACCTGGTAGGGCACTAATCTGAAATCATATATTCCTATCTCTGCTCTGAGTCACATAGGCCATGTATTTAAACTCAGGACTCCCAGGCAAATTAATGTTTTTAGAGGCAATAGAGATGGTGACCGTCTGGCTGCTAGCAGGGACCCTTAGTACATGGGAAAAGCACGTGGCCTTTGCTCAAAAATGTGGTCTGTCTACAAAAGATGGATTGTGAAATAAGTCAAACTATTAGTACAGAGACTGTGGTTTGGGAGAAAAAATGTGGATTAAGAGGCCTATTTGAAAAAGGAGTTTTATGCACCAGGTTGGAAGATACGAGATTATTCAGAGAAATATATTTCCCCTTAATGCATTACAAAGGAAACATCCTGATTTTGCTGCAGAGCAATAGGTAGAAACCTCTTAAGCTTTGTGACTGCAGCCAAAGATATAATCCTCTCGTTCTGGGTAGGATGCCTAAGAGGTACTGAGCAGTTTCAAATCCTACTACTATTAATGCAAGCTTAAAGTGCTTATCACCATCCAAGATGTTTTACAGCAGCAGTATCCCACAATGCTGTGGATACAATAACTGGCCATGATCGCATCCAAACTTCTTCATATGCTTCTCCTTCTCAACTCTTCTGTGATTACACTGTAGGAAAAAGCCATGCAATCTTGACTAGCAAACTACATATATATTCTTTCTCTTGAGTTTTTTGGTTTTGGGTTTTTTTTGTGAAGGCTAAAGCAGAACTAAGGGAGAGTTCAAAGTACAGAAAAAAAAAAATGTTGTTTGGGGCATGGAAAATTCCTAAATGAAAATAGACTGAGGAGCATAGGTACTGTAAGAATGAGCATGAGATTAACTATTTTTTTATTTAAACGTAAAAATATGCTAAGAAGTGATACAATTTAGGAGTTGATTTCTCTGTCTCAAAAGAAATGAACAGAGTTTCAAAGGTGGAAAGCTAAAAATTGATCAAAGAAAACACTCTTTTATATTATGTGTGACTGAACTATAAAATTCACCTCCAAAGAAAACCACTCAGGCCTAGAATTTAGGAAGATTAAAAAAAATCCTAATTTGGACACTGATTGAGTGCTTGGAGTTCTGATTTTCATTGGTTTTAAAGAAAACTTGGTACACTCAACGATTGTTCATCTTAAAATAGCTAGCAATGGGTAGCGAGTCTTTATTTCTAAGACACTTGGAAATGTTACTAAATGGATATTATATTTTACAGTTTTTTAATTGCCACCTGATTCATAGCTGTCAGATGTTTAGCAATCAGGGGTCAGATTCTTCAGAGCACTGAAATCATTCAATTGCATCAATGTAAAACTCCAATTCTATCTTAAGAAATCACATTTGGGTCAAACACTTTTCTAGGAGCCAGCAGTAATGTTAAGTGGAGTTATCAAATAATTAAGTGTAAGCCTTTGGGAGTGTAAGCCTTTGAGACCTCCTTCTGTGACCCAGAAACAGCCTCTCTTGAGAAGCCAGTGCCCACCACTAGGTCTGCAGAAGATGCTGCTGTGATAGTTGCAGATGTTTCTCCCTGCCTCTGTGATTCTCACCACCCATGCAGCTTCCAAGAGTTTAATTAAGCCGGATCCTGCTCATTGTTTGTTTCTTGCAAAGCACTGCTGGGGGAGTGCTCAGCAGTGGTACAGCAGATGAGCTACGGCATGCCAAAAAGCCCTGTTTCAGCCCTCACGTGCCTTCCTTACACAATCAGCCCACTTCTAAGAAATCTTTTGATTTCCAAATGATTGCTGTCACATCCATGTGCAGAAAGCTTTATTACTGAACGCCATCACCCAGAGATTTGGCCCTACATTTATCACACACTCGATGCTGCAGTGAGGGCCGTGCGAAACTCCCATCTTGTGCAACATGGAGCAGCTATTCCCTTTGAGAAGGAACGATCAAAGTGCTGGGGATTGAGGCCTCACCTCCTCCTCTCCGCCTCCCTGAAAAAGCCTGAACAATCCAGGGGTAATCCCTCACTGCTGGTGACTAAAAGAGAGAAAATAAAATCAGTCCTTACAACTTCTGTGAGTAGGGTTGAGGCCTTTTGGAATCAAGTTATACTGGTGTTTCGACCTGTCAGCAACATGACACAAGTAAAATGTGACAATAAGATAATCTCTCAAAAAAAAAAAAGATGCAAAAATAAGCTTCTCAGTGATGTTTGAAGGTACTGGTCTATTAATGCTGTCTTGAGTGAGGGGATGCTGTGGAAACATTGCAAGGAATCAGCTACAAAGAAAAACAAAATGTTGTATAACTTGATAAATATAGCTCTGATGCTATCTTTGAAATATTTAGGCTGGGTGAAAAAATCCAAAGGACAAAACATCTGCTGTTTTAAAACACAGCACTAGAAGAGGGTGGAGGGGAGCTGGTAAAAGGGATTTATATTTCTCCTGCAGGAACAATGTCGTTAGTATAAATCCCTTGTATTGTGTGTAATCACATAGGTTACAACTAGTGGTGGCCAAAACATCCAGACTTAAGTTTTATCACTGCTCATCATAAAAGACTGAAAGGACAAAGCTACATAAATAAGGCTCAAGCTGGCTGCCACCAGACTGGTGCACCAACTGTAAAACCAACAACACTTTCTGCTTCTCAGCATTAAGCTGAATCAAGGAAACAAAACAAAACCAAATAATATTTACTACCGAAAGTAATTCTGCCTCTCAGATATGCTCATGCCATTTTGACCTGCACATTGATCACTATTTCTTAATTCTGCTCAAGTCACTCCCAAAGTGAACTGTTTACAATTTTCTGAAAAGATATTTTTAATAGATTGTTTGCGTTTTTTTTAAGTTACATAAACATGAGAAAATAACGTGAGATATTTTTAACTTAATGTATTGATGAATGGAGATATAAAACCAACTGGATTTCAATAAGCTGTGTTTAAATTGTATTTAGGAATTTTATGGCATGTTATTTTGCTTCAGAAGCAAATGAATTAAAAAAATGAAGAGATGAAACCACACAAAAAATCAAACTAAAACTGATTGGGAAATGGAAAATAAGGGACTTAGAAGAGGACACATTCTTGGTACAAGGACTGTTCCTGTGTTCCATCAGAACATTTGGGGCTTTTTTCATAAAAAACCTGTCACCAGCTGAAACCCAGAACCAGTCGTATGAAAGGAGGAAAGCCTAGGGTAACCACGGTGAGCAACAAAAGCTTTGTCCAGAAGGGAAACCTTATATGGAAAGATACGAAGCCCTGGAAAGGGCTTTGGGACTGACAGGGCTGGAATACTGAGCAGGTGATCAGGGCATGTGATAAACAGCCTGAAGAAAAGCAGCCACCATTTTCTTGATAGTGGAAATTCAAGTGACTTACCGACCCAGCAGTATGAATCTCTACAGCTTGAACACTGTTTTGAGGCCTGGAAAATTCCTTTGATAGTTATGTACAGGAAGGAAACATAGCTCATAATGAAAGAAAGAGTGTGAAGCAAAGGCAGCACCTGCAACTATTTTTAACTCTTGCATCATCACTCAGGTTTCCCCAAATCTTGAGATTGAAGAGTGACACACATAGAGTTCTTTTGCACCTTCTTCTGCCTTCTGGCCTCACATCCTCCCGTGTTCCTCAGAATGATAAAGGCCAAAACACTATTATTGATTCTGAATAATTACTAAATTGTTCATGTAATCATGTACTTCCAACAGCTGAGTATAAAGAAAGCTAAAATTCAGTAGTTTGATTGTATTACAAGCTTTGGAAACACTAAGAGCATGGTGTGTGTGGATGAACAGATAATGCTGACCTGCTGGTTATGCATATGGAATAGAATTGAATGCTGGAGTAGGAAAGTATGAGTTTAAATATTAGAAGAGAGGACATAAAGACACATTAAAATATGAAAAATATTTATTATGCATTTGCTAGTAATCCAACCTACTTTAAATGAACATACTGCAAATTGGTGAAAATGTTCAATAAAATACAAATTACAATTTTTATGGCATTTAATAGCAGTCTCTGATAAAAACATATAATTGTTTGTATGTTTTTCAGTACAGTCTTCACAATATTAAGCACAACACTCTTTTAAAGCACTTTCTCATACCTAAGAGATAAAAAATCTGTATGAGTATTGCTTATGCATTTGCAATTCTGAACTGTGATAAGTAGGATCAGATCTTAATCTGAACTAATCCAATTTATATCCACTGAAGGTCTGATCTAAAAGCAACCATTCTTCCACCCTCAATGCTTTCCCCATATTATTAAACTAATTGCACTTCTTCAGCAGCCTAAACACATGAGGCTCTGCCAATGCAGTTATGAAAACACAAGTCATATTTCAGGAGTCGTAACAGCCACACACAAACTCCTCTGCTATTTAGAATTTTAATAGTCCTATAGATATTCATTTCTTGCAGATCTTTGATGTATTTTTCACAGGATCTCAGCTTGCAGAAAACGCCAAGTTCTAGTCTTAGCTCTCCATCCCATGTAGGATTTTTCTCCTCTCAGAACAACCTGGCCCGACCTCACATGCTTGAAAATACAGCCAATACTTGCACTTATGTTGTCTTTCATCTGCAAATATTTTTCTTCTGCTTGCTGTTACCTGTTTTCTACCAAATCCTCTACCAGAGCTGTAAAGACCCTGTGTCTCTAACTACCTCCACAGCTCAGTCTTGTCATCTTGGTCTCATTTCTCCCTGTGATTTTGTCATTCCATATGTCCCCAAACCTCCTCCTCAGTAAGTCACCACACTCACACGCCTTCCTTCTCCTTGCTTTGCTCCACAGGCCTTTCTCTAGGAAACAGCCACCTGCAGCTCCTCCTCATGCATGGGCAGACTCTTGTCCCTGTTTGCAAGTCACCAGACCCTGTTTGCCATCACCTTACTCATCATCAGCAGATTCAGATACAGACCAAAGTATCATCTGCACACCATTTTCTATACAATCTCCGGAGTTCTACCTTCAGTCCCATGACATTATCTGTAGGGTGATTCCTATGAGTTACATTATGCCTCAATTAAGCATCAAACTGGAACAGGCTGCCCAGGGAGGTTGTGGAGTCTCCATCTCTGGAGACATTCAAGACCCACCTGGATCTGTTCCTGGGTGACTTGGTCTAGGTGATCCTGCTATGACAGGGGGGTTGGACTAGATGATCTTCTAGGTCCCTTCCAACCCCTAATATCTGTGAATCTGTGAAAAGTTATTATTTCATAGATGATAGGTCAGTCAGTTGAATACGGCACCATTCAGATTATGAATGGCACAATCATGAAAATACTGTGGTATATTCACCAACACTCATCTTTTTCCAAAACAAATTTTACTTGATTGCTGATCTGATGCTTCATGTAGAGATGTGCCAACTCTATAATGAGTATGTTTGGTGGTTTTAAACCCTGGGCACTTTTTCACACCACAATTTCTATTGTGGCTGTGAAGATAGTGTCTCTTCAAAGGACAGAGTTTTCATTCTGCTTAATCTTGGTGAGCACTAGACAGTTTAAACTTTTCTGCAAAAAGAAAATTTACTTTTCCCATAGATACAAACCAAGCATGCTGTTGACTGAGCATTTGATTAATGCATCACAGCAAAGATAGAGAAAGGCTAAAGAAAGAGGTATAATGTTTTAAACATAGTAACAGAGTCATGCTTACTTAGTGAGGCACTATTTTATGTAACAGATCTTTATTCCACTCTAGATGGGTAACAACTGTGAATTATAATTTTATTTTCCACTTAGCAGATCATATTGACTTGGAATAGTTCTTGCCAGGGAACCAGTTTCATAATAAAGGCAGTAAATTCTGATTTTGTGCTTGTTTGATAATTAATAGTGTAGTGTCAGCAGCAGTGTAAAATGCAAGTATAATTTTTTTTTCCTCTGCAAGTTATAAAAGATGGGTTATAAGTCAATGACTTTATGCTGTGTCTAAGACACATATCATTTACTAAAATGAGTTTAGCAGGCTCAGTGGAGGTTCCATTATGTTTGTGAAGGTTTGTGTGCAAGGCCCTTCCATTAATGCAGCATCCCTGTCCCGCATGTGTCTATAGAGATACAGTGGAGACACCCTTTATAGCAACACTGCTTTTCCCTTATTGCTAAAACAGTGACAAAAATAGGTATGTGGGTGTTAGTATACATGCTAGCTATAATATGTAATTTATCATAGACAGAAAATAGAGGCACAGAAATGAAAATGCCATGGAAACTTGCCACTACCTAATTATTTTTCTTATCGCCATCTTCCAGTATTTACCAAGGCCCAAAATAAAAACAATAGCCTTATCCTTAAATAAGCTAGAGTCACAGCTTTAACAGATGGCTGTGTCAGACAAGTTTTTAGTGTAGACTAGATCTGAGCACGTCACAGCCATTAACAGTGCAGAGATTCTCACAAAAGCCCACCATGATCAGCAAGTGAAATCCCCCCCATGTGCAAGCACAAAGAAGGGAGTGAAGTCTCAATCCAGCCAAGTATGTGTGCGCCTCAGAATATGCAAGACCACCTCCTTTTGAAGTGATTTACAGCCATAAAGGCAGGATTAGGCCCAAGTGATTTACTGAGAAGTCAGAGGATGCCCACACGCTCCACTATGGGCACTTATGTCTTTTGCTGGCCCAAGTAACTCTCCCAAGGATATCTGTAGCACTGTCATGAGGTGAACCTAAGTGCCACTGTATGACCTTCCCTCTAAAGTCAACTTCCAGTACAGATTCTGAAAACTAGACCTATAAAATAAGCTCCATCAACATGAAACCACGCTAGCCTAACTGTTCCTGCCTCTAGGGATTTCTGTATGTCTTGCTTTAGAATACTTGTGCCACTGCAACACCTATAAGTGCTTCTGCCATACGGCCATCTTTCCCAATTATTCAGAAAAGAAAAAAAAAAAATTAACATATGGGAATTGCGTGACCAGTACAATGAACAATTAGCTGCCTTTCTTCAGTGACAATTCTATGACAAACTGACATCTTTGTCAAAGTGAAAAATGCATCTTTACCCTCTGTGTATCTTCCCACCTGTTACTCCACAGATGATCATGCTGTTTATGCAATACTAACAAACTCAAGGGTGATTCACTTTGATGGTGACAGGGTTTTGTCAAAAAACGCAGGTATTATTTATTAAAGAATCAGTTATCCTAGTGAAAATGAGAGTAATACAACCACAGATCATGTAGGAAGGCTTGCACCAACTGACTTTGGCCCCCATATTCCTTAACTTAAGGTGCAGTAAAACAGGGACATGACAACGAATAACCCCACTGAAAGAACCATGCAGAGATGTTTTGACTGCACAGCAGTTCTAATCCTTTGCCATTCTCCCAGTGACTTCCAGCTCCTATCCCTTCTTGCTCAGCCACACCACCCCAGGCTTATGCTCCCCCTCCTCAGGAGTAGCAGGGACAGCAACAGCACCCAAAAGGCTTCTCTGGCTCTGCCCACACTACAAACTCACTTCATAATAATTGAGAATTATCAATGTGGTTATAATCTCACCTTCCCAGATCATCCAGGCAACGTGGCTACTGCACCTGACTGAAGCTCACTGACTTCCAAAGGCATAAGACCCTCATGTGTTTTTTTAATCTGCTGACATATGTAACAGAAAACATGGGAAAGAAGCAGGTTAACAAAAGTCAGTGTATTATAAGGAGCTGTCTTTCCTATAAACAACTAGCACTTAGGGTGGAGAGGGAGAGAGAAGGGAGGGGCAGAGGGAGGCAGGCTTGGCAGCTTTCTTATTTACTTACATCTTTGAAAAAAAGAAAAAAAAAATCAGAAAACAAAAGAAGAAAATAATTAGAAGACAAAGTTTCCATAGGAAAAAAATATTTTATTTTTTATAAGAACAAATTCAGTTTGAAACAGATGTGGAATGTGATTTTTTATAATTTTAATTTTCTGGGAACTAATTGCAATGTGGAACTAAAGCAGACTTCTAACTTATGACCGGCTAGTTTTAAACCAGAATGAAACAAACAAACAAAAAAAAAAAACAAACAAACAAACAAAAAAGTAAGAAGAAATTATTTATAACTCAAGCATAATACTGTGTTACTTACAAACTGGACAAAGAAATTCTTAAATAAATATTCATGGTACACAATTTCAGCACAAATATGCGGCAATTTGGCAACCTTTTATACCATTTTTTTTCCTCAATACAGTGCAAAGGGGAATGACACTGCCTTTAAACAAGCTGTAGCTAAATACATTGCAAAATTCAAATTTTATACAAAACATCTTTCTTGGACTTTATAAAAAACCAACATTGCTCTATATACACAATCTGGTTAAGAAAAGCCATTTTTGTCTTGTTTTCACGTGTTGTTTTTTTTTATTATTATTATTATTTAAAAAGGTGAATAAGGCTACTGTAACACCCCAAATCCATATACAGTAAATCTGAACCTATTTACAGCATCTTCACTTAGACATGATGGTGCAAATTCCAAGTCAGGTGACTAGGGATAATCATACAAGCAAGGCATTTACAGTAACTTTTCAAAGCTGGACCAACGTCAAATAAAGGAACAGTTGGTAGATTGTCATAATTCTGCACCAGACACAAAACAGATGCACAGTACAATTTTTATTTTTTTTTAAATTGGTTGCAGGTTGTTCTTGAGCAATTAATCTGATTTTTTTCACAGTTTAGTACATAACTCGAATGTAACCAACTGATGAAGCACAGATTCGATTTAATAAAAATCAGTATCAGTAAACCCATCTTTTCCCTTCCTCCCCCTCCCCCAAAATAAAATTTTAATGACTTACAAGAGAACCTTGTATAGATGGGATTCACAGAAAGGAAGGGTTGTTGAAAAGAATTACATATGTACTGTAGTTAGTCACCATGGTAACCTTCCACAGAACCATGGGTTGGGATTTTTGATGTTTTGTTTCTCTCTTTTGGACCAACATCCCAGTATCATTTTCAGGTTCAGGAAACAGAGAGAGATGATTTCTGTAACAGATTTTTTTTCTTTTTCTTTTTTTTTTTTCCTTTGTTTTTCTTGCAGGTGCTCACCAGAGGTCTGAGAACCCCAAAATGCTGTTGCTACATTTTCTTTCCAAATCAGAAAGCAAAGTGTTACCATAGTAACATGACTATGTTAGAAATGTCTATTTGCATAGCACATATAAGATAGAGGTTTGGTTTTGTTTTGTTTTTTTTTCATTTCCACCCCAGGGTGGGCAATTTAGGGGACAAGCCATGCTAAAGAGAAAACTTTAACCTGAAACCCCCCTCTATGAACCTCAATAAAATCCACAGAACACATCAGCCTATAAGGCAAAGGAAAACACAACACAGAAAATAAATGCCGGTACACCTTGTCATTGTTAATAATGGCTTCCTGATATTTTGGGCTTTGTATTTCTTAGTTTTCTCCTAAGTTAAACCAAAACATGAGATGTTTTTATTTTTTTAATATGCTCCCATTGTTATTTCTGGTCGGCTGATGTTTTTCCCAGAAGCAGTCTATTTTCAACTTAGAGATCTGCATATATAAAAATATATATGTGTGTATATATACATATCCACACATATATGTAAAATGATGACAAGATAAGACTATTTAATTGCTGCAAATGAATTTCACATCTTCTGGTGTAGATTCTGTGCAATCTCAAAATATATATTAGTAAAAAAAAAAAAACAAACTGAAAACAACAAACCAAAATAAAACCGTAACAAAGAAAGAACGAAAGAAAAACTTTCATTTTATATCCCTTGTGTTCTGTACACCTATTATAAATAAGACATATCTTCCTTCTCCATCTCAGTGTCATAATTTATTCTTATGGACTGCAAGAGGTTTGCCATATGTGCTTTAATTTTGCAACGAGCACCAATGAACGGCTGTGTCAGTCACAGTACCTACAGTCACTGTGCAGGGACAGCACTATAATAAACCAAAGTGTCAAAAGGCTCAGTCAGAAAGTAATTCTGTGTCACTTTTAGAGATGGAAAAGGCGCTTTTTTTTGTTGGTTTTTTTTTCACAACTTCACCAGTGATACCATTATAGCTCATTTGACCTGTTGGCTTATAATCATCTTGGTCAGATTTGGCTCTCTGCTATTTTCTTAAATGCTTTCCCTGTGTTTAGTATAATGTGATAGTATAGCAGCTGAGTCTGCTTAAAGTCATCCAAAGCAGACTACATTTTTGCTACAGCTACAAAGCTGTATATTTTATTGCCAGTACCACAACAGCCCTGCCCTAATATATCCTCTGCGGCCTGCCATTGTCTTGTCCCCTCCAAGCTTGTTCACTTACTAACAATACCCCTTTGTTCTACTGTATTGAAGGTTCTATTTTTCTCTGCACACTGGTATTTGATAACCATGAATTCCTTCAAATGCAGCCCTAATCCACTGTGCGTTATTGTGCCCTCTACTTGCCTCTTAAAACTTAGCTTACCAAAGTGCTGTGCTACTTAAATGTTGTTTGTTTTTTATTTTTTGTTTTATTTTTTTCTTCCCAGCTTCTATTTTTGAGGCAGCAGTATTCAACTGCAACTGCAGTCAGCCCTTCCCTCCACCACCCAGTCTTGCTCTTGACTTTGTGACAGCCTAACTTTTTGGCTGGAAGGCTCCTTACTATCAAACACAATTCTATAAATCCATTACCCATTCGAGTGAGGCTGCCGTAGCAGATGGATGGAGCACAGATCTCCAAACATTAATGTTTCATTAGTGATTCAGGAGGTGGAGTGAAAGGAAATCTTATGTGAAGGATGGCAGAGCCCTGGATAACAGAAACAAATGGAACAGTGATGGACTAAAAGCAAGAGAACTTTTAACAAGTCTTACTTAGACACTAAAGTCTGTGTGACAAATCCAGTACACACCGAGAGACATACAAAAGTCAGAAGATTGCATTTCAAGCTTGATATATCCTAGAGCACCTTCCCAGGATGCCTAGAGCTATTAACATCCATGGATCACTCCATCTTCCCTTGGCTTTTGTACATGCCTGAACGCCCGCAGCACATGGCTTTGAGGATGATGAATGTAACAAAGAGTACAGCAATCAGAATGGGCATCTTCTACATAAAAGTCTTCCAGCTTGTAGTGAATACTTATTCACTGAGATAGGAATTCTACAGACTAGGTAAGCTGTCCAGCTCGCCTCGGCTCCTGGAGAAAGAGCTGTCGCCTCCTCCCCGCTGTGCTTGAGTCAATGCCAGCGCACAAGGCGTCATCACAAACCCCAACAGAAAGCATTTGACCAGTGAGTTTCCTCTACGACTCAACGGTACCACAGAGTTGGTCGTGTGTTTCTCAGACCTTGTAATAAATGTTTGCTGGACTCTGAGGAGGCATCTCTTGAACTATGTACACTGGATGTCCATAGTCACCGCTGACTTTTTCATAGTGGGGGCAAAAGACACTGTCTGCAGTCCTTAGAGGAATGATAATGTCACTGGGCTCAGAACCATTGTTGTTGCCACTGCGTTTTGGGGTGGCTAATGTACTAAGTGAGAGAGTTGTCGTGTGTTGTGGGGAATGCTTCCTGTGTCTTCTCCGGTACTTCAACAAAAGAACCACCAAAGTGATGATGATGACGATGAAAATGATGCACCCTGATGCAATCCCTGCAAATAAGGCCACCTCTGAACCCAGTATACTGGAATGCCCAGCTTTACTGCCATCTGTGCTAGATCCTAGAAAGAACAGAAATACGACAGACAAAAGTTATTGCCATCCTGCAACCCTTTTATGCTGCTTTAAAATGTGTAGAGTAAGCAAGACTGGAAGAATTAACTGACAGCTAAACTTTGACAAACCAATTACCCTGTTAGATAGCTAAATGCAAACAGCCGAAGTCAGCAATCAATATTAAACAAGACTTTGTGTCTGTTGGTCTCACTTTTGTGCTGCTCCCAAACCACCCTGTTTCATACATCATCATCCATCAACAGCAAGGACTGGCACTGACAAGGCAGCCTTTGATGCACACCGCATCTTTTAACAGATGCTGGCCAGCCCCAGGCAGCAGAGGGGTGGGTGGGATAGGACTGCAAGGGGAAAATAGCACAGGGAAATGCCAATTCTCAGGACAACTGGTACTGTTCAGTGTCACACCATTCTGGTATTTTATCTTTCACAGACTGATTTAAATCAAACCATCCTTAGTGCCTCTTTATGCAGACTCCTCTTGCTTGCACATGAAACAAAGGAGGTTGAGGCAGTGTAGAAGACAGGCAAAATGGCTAAGGCATGTATCTTTTTGTATTAACTTACATTTACGTAAAAAGAAAACAACACCACACACTTGGTAGTCAGGAAAAGCTCACACACTGAACAGCCTGTTGAATATTTGGTGCCATCTCAATATGGCACCAAATGGTACTATTTGTCACAAAACTTAAATGAACGCTCACTTGACGCTTTCTTACTTGAAAATGTGAACCTACTTCCCTCTCTTGATGCTCACTCACAGGTGGAAGAATACTTCAGATGCAATGTCCATGAAACTGTGAACTTTTCCTACTGGGACCTCTATATAAAGTGGTTAAAACCTGTCCAGTGACCACTGCATCATATTAATTAGCCCGGTCAGTAACTGATGACAGAATTAGCAAGGAAAACTTGCAGCCATTTTCAGGAACTCCCAAATCAGCTGTTACCAAGTTTTGCTTTCTAGCAATCCAAATTCACCATTATTTCTTCCAGAGATCTCAGGTCTTAAGAGTTAGGGTTTTTTTTGTTCACCTAATGTCTGAAGTGCATCCTGAAGATATTTGTCTGGAAACACCTATGTACCTTGTTTAGATAATTATTTTTTTTTTTCATTAATAATCATAATTCAAAGGCCAGCCATTCATGCGTAGACTTTATAGGATCAGTTAAAATATCAGAAAATTAATTATAGATGCCTTGAAATAAACTTTATAAATGGCTGTCGAGAACCACTTGATAATGTATTATGGGAAGAGAAAGAGAGAAAGACTTGTTCATCTGCCAGAGTACTAAATGTAAGGCAGCATTTACCATCGTAAAGCTGCTTAGTGAATGTCCTATCCAAAAACTTTCCTGTAAATGAGTGATATTCTCACAAGATATAATTAACTTCTACTACAGAGTGCAAGAGGGGAGAGTCCAGCTGTTGCCAAAACTTGCAGCTCCCAGATACTGTCCACTGGAGCATCAGAAATGGCTTTTGCTTCATCTCAGTATGAAAACACCTGGTTTTCTGGCACTTTAATGGTAAAAGAAAAAGCATTTGGGGATAAAGGAGGAGACTCCACCAGAGCACCATTCCTGGTGGAAGCCCCGCCACACCTACCTGAGTGGTCCTTCACAAAGGGGCTGGTGGTGGAACTCTTCCCGTTGGTGCCAGCTTCCTGCTCAGGACGCCTGGTGGGATCCGTGTGCCGAGGGATCCCCGCTGAGTTGGGATCTGAGGGAGAGAAAGAGAACTCATGCAGCTTTGGTGCTTGATGGTACAGAGCCTTATGAGCCGGCTCCAGGTACTCGTGAGACACGAATGGTTTTGAACAGAAGAATCTTTATGCAAAGGACTGGGAGATATAAGAACATAATTTTCCTTTTAAAGCAAAATGATTATATTAGTTATTTCAGCGGTTTAAATAGTGAGGCCATCTGCAGAAACTATAGGGACTCCTGTAATTGGCAAGAAAAGCTTTGCAGATGACATTACAGTTTAACTGAGGAAGCTGATTGACTACTAAACCAACTTTTACTTAGAAGAATAATTCTTTCTTCCTGCACAATAGGTTATCTATATGTGAAAAGAGACAATGAACAAAAACCTCTCTGTAATCGGAATTCATAACAAGAAAACTATAGAAATATTACCTTCCCTCCTTTCATGTATTTTAAATAATTTTGAGCATCAGAGTTGTGGCTTTTGTTTCTAAACTAAAAATAAAAATGACTGAAACACACTACTCCCAGGTGACCTTTCCTTCCAGGGACCTCTCCAATGAAGAGATCTTATTACACTAACCCTCCTTCTGTAGAAATCTGTCAGTAGGTGAAGAAGAGAAAACAGGCTTTGCTTTCAGACTATAAGGGAGGAATGACCACACTAGACTCGGCTGGCTCGCTGCTCTACTCTGCTAAAAGAAGCCTGAAAACTAAAAGGACATTGAGACTGATCAAAGTGATTTCATGAAACAGCAGATGGTCTTTACCTTGTCCAACTTTCATGAGGATCTTCATGGTTTTTGTCTGGCACACCCCTCCCTCCTGGTTATCCAGGCCCTCCAAAGACCCATTTGATGTTGCTGATTAAAAATAAAAGAAAAATTAAAAAATAAAATAAAATAAAATAAAAATCAGGAAATCAACAAGCAAAGTGATGTGAACATGAGTGTCTAAAAGTAGAAATCTTTCAATCTACCAGGACCTGTTCTTGTTGCTCAGGCTGACCTATGGATAGTTGTGAAATGTTGAAAGCCAAAAGAATGAATACACTGGTAAGCCATACAATATATACAAATGGAGGAATGTGTTATCAAGGTTTCAGATTTACCCAGCAACCTTATTTTCTATGCACAATTGACTGACTGACTTGGACTAAAACACAGCACCTTGCTAAAAGGTGATGGAGTCAGCTGAAAAGAAAGCCCTCCCTGGCAGGCTCAGAGGAGCAAAGCACTGAAAATTCACCCTTCCCCGCCACCCCCCTCCCCCCCCAACAATATCTTTCTAATCACCACGTTACACCTGCTTCCTCTATTACAAAACGCCTGCTGGAAGAAGTGAACACATACAAAAGACCCAGGTGAAAGCTGAGATTCTGCACTGATTGGAAAACCATTTAATATTTGAAAGTACAAATCTCACTTTTCTCAGCACTGAGGAGCCTCTGCAGGGGTGTGTGGTGGGCTGGAAAACACACTCTATTCTCACGGAAACCTTTAACTCGTACAAACAAACGGGTGCTTTACCCCGGAGTTTATATTGTTCTCGCTTATCTCGTTGCTGGCTCGGAACCGCACAGCCCCGCCGCGAGCTGACACGGCCACGCGATTTGTGCAAGAAGCACAACTCCCTGGGAGAATCCCAAGTGTTGAGTCACAGTCTAGGGGTGCGCCTCTGCTGCTGGCCTGAGCCAGCTGTTGCCTGTAAAAACCCCAACAGCTGCTGGAAAACCGTTTGGCAGCTACTCGGCATCACCCTGGTGTCGCTGCTGTGCCAGGCACCGGCCACGCTCGAGTGTGCACCGGCGCCCGAACCGCGGTGGCGAAGCAGGCGCGGCTGCCCTTGGTGGACTTCAGTTTCACTGGTTAGGGAAGGCACCAGGGATTTTCCCACCCTCTTTGGGTGCAAATTTTGCCATCGTTTCTTGGGGCTGTTTATCCAAGCCCCAAAACGCAGGTACAAGCGAGTGCATGCACACGTGCTGGCACTGGGCCACCAGCTGGAGAAAACAAATAAAAAATGGGAGGTAACGGAGCTCACTGATCGCAGTGGCTGGGGGGAACTGCTTAAGAAGCACTTTCCTGCCTCTGCCCCTCTCCTTTCAGCTTGGGATCTAATTCGACCAGGGCTTCACACTGTTCAGACCTTTGTTTTTAATACTCGCTCCTTCTCTTGCGCCTTCCTTGGGGATTTCTTTCAAATGCAGCCTATGTATATTTCTTTTTTCCTTCACAATATCTTCCTAGCCCCATGGCAGTATTTTTCTTGCTCTAATCTTCTCTCTAGCCATAAAGATATAAACCCCATACTGCTGAACACTGCTTCCTAGCCTTTGATCTACTTCTTGTTTTTGTTCCACTTCTGCCTCTTTTGTGACCAACTCAAAGTATAGCCACCATACAAACTTCCCAAACTGTGCTTTCTTTTCCTAAAATTCCCTTCTCCTCATACGTGGTACCTCCCAGTTCCTCCTCTTATTCCCTCCCCCTGTAAAAACATGACAATGGCCATATGCATAGCTACTTTTTTTTTTTTTTCCTACAACTTGCAAAAAAAGACTTTTTAAAATACGAAAAAGCTCAATGAGTAATTTAAGATAAAAGCTGATCTGAAATGTGCCACTGCACTGCCAGGCTCAGAAAATAATGGAGACATATAGTTTTGTTTTCTTTTGTTTTTTTCCAGAGGGAAAAAAAAAATCAATACTAAGAACCAGTTCTGGACATAAATCAAATGTGTCTTTGCTGAAAGTGGTTTTTATGACCTATTTGCCAATGTACCAGCACAAGAACAAGGCAAAAACCGGCAGTAAATAGAAATACCAAAGCTGAGTATCAGCTGAAACTACAACTAATAAATACTGACTTTGTCTTGCATTTTTTATTCTTCATTTGTTTTTAAATCAAGCTGATGGGGGCCTCAGATCTTAAACACCATCTACTTGATTTTAATTGAATAGAGTGCTGCAGCTTTGGAACATCAATGCCTTTTTATTCTTTAAAGACCTATCCGTTTAACCCACAGAGCAAGAGACCTCAATAAGATGCAGAGGACGCAGTCTGACCTCAGTGCAGAATAAGAAAGTAAGTCGGCAAAAAGAATGCAAAATTACTTCAAATACAGTCTCCAAACGGGAAGGCCCAGATGTACAATGAGTCTGGTTGTGTGCCTACGTGAGTGCAATCTGCCTCCCTTGCTTGCTAAAAGAATGCTTTCATAGCTTTGATGTCAGATGAATGAATTTGCAGAAGGATTCACTTTTTCCACAGTTCTTCAAGGGGTTTTCGAAAAGCCTACGTTATAGCTCAGAGTAGAGACTGTTACATCTTGAGAACCAGGGAATTTTCAAAGACGAGCATTTCAGTGACAAAGCAAAGTTTCCACCTCAGCTTTTCCCTGTAATTAAACTGACAATTACCCAAGGCCACTGGAGGAAATTATTTTTCAAAATTCATTAAGACTATCGAAATATAACCTCACATTTCCCTAGTGTACCAGGAAGAAATGGGTAGTTTTAAACACATCGTTTCAAGCTTTGAAAAGCTGCACAGAGGAAAAAGTAGCAATTTGGGACATCAGAGAAAACACAGATTCATACTGCTAATGCCCCTTGACAGTTTACTATGCAGAAGTCAAACAAGGGAGTGGCTAAAAAATATTCCTCAAACACTTGACACTGCCTTTCTTTATTGATCTCCAAATGAAAATGATACCCACTATTGTGTATGATGCTCCACCATGCTCATCTCATTTCTGCTGGAAAGTGACCTTGTACCTGCAGTTCTGCTCACACTGAAAGGATATTTTAAAAAACTAAAATAAAACTCTCCGACAAAGAGTTTTGGGTATGAACATAACACAAATTCCTTGCATGTAAAATGAAAATGCTAGTCTGTGGTGTGGTTTAGATCATCAAATTCTAGACCTCCCTTCCAGTTTATTTTTATATATATATATATACAAAAAAGAACAATTTGTTGTTCTTTATTTTTAATTTAGTATATATTTTAGAAGTCATTACACACAAACTACCATGCATGACCATGTGCTAAGTAGACTAGATACTACTGAAATATTAACATTAATAAATATAATTAA
>JAOEGS010008066.1:0-11261 GCA_025447755.1 Corythornis vintsioides
CCTGCTCGGGCAGGGGGGTTGGACTAGATGATCTTCTAGGTCCCTTCCAACCCCTAATATCTATGATTCTATGATATTAATAAAATATATAAAATAAACTTAAATATATAAATAAAATATTACAAAATAAATAGTTGTTTAATACAGAATCTCTTATTTACTTAATTTCAATACTAAAATACTGTATTGTAGTAGAGACTGTAGTTAAAGGTTGAGGGTTGTGCCAGAACTTGAAAAAAAAATAAAGATAGGACACTAAAATACTTAATTTATGATGACATTTAAGCATCTCTACAAGGTTATTCAGGGCAGCTAAATTAGCTCCTTGATAAGGATTGTGTTAATATATTCCTGACTTTTTGTCTAGGTCCTGCTTATTTCATGTGAGTTTATTCAGCAAGAGAAATAAAACTCGTTTGAAGAGTCTGCTAGCATCTAGTATATCTGTAGTTCCCAGGAGAAGGAAATGTAAGTGTCCAGTACATCTTCAAGTGGAAAAGCATATACAGAAGTCCAACTGGATTCTCTACTAACAGATATTGACAAAGCACTCATGCACCTAGATAATAAGCAACTCTAATATTGAAGAAGCACTCTTGAGAGCAGCACATGGAAAGAAGCCTGAGACCATGAATGAAAATACAACTCTAGACCTTTTTAATTCATGTTACTTTATCACTAGACATGTTTTCAGAAAAAAACTTGCCATTAATTAGCAGACTTTTCATGCCCAAGCTTGTTTATGATATGAAGATTATTGACATTTCTATTAAAATCATTAATAATATGCCACCTGAAAATTACCAGTTTGTTTAAATAGGGTAAATAGAAATACATGTTGAAAAATAGGTGACCTCACCTAAATAGTTAATTCACAAAGATACATATTTCTGTTATGAATGCCCTTTTCATTGCTCACACATGCGTACACACACACACACACACACACAAAATCTCACTTAAAACTTTCCTCCTGGGATGCAGTCAAGTAACTGGAAAGCTGCTTCTTTTTCCAAAGCCTCTCATTGTATATTCTTGAGAGAGGCAGATTTAAATGGAGGGGATGGGTTAGAAATAAGGAAGGCAATGGTATGCATGTATTTAAACCTAAAGCCACCTTTTGTTAATTCAGATGTTCAATTTAAATTTGAATAAGAGATTAATAAATTACAAAAATTATAACACTTCAGACTTAGGTGTGAGCCAGTGGGGTTATATATAAGCAGTGTTGAGCTTCTGGAACTTCTGCATGCTCATTCACATTAAATACTAGCATTATCACCTAGTTCAATAATAAAATAATAGGAAACGGAACTCTGGGAGTTTCCTATTGGTTTTATTATCTGGAATGCTAAGGACTCAGCTGTGGTGAGTTAATTAGTGTATTTTTAATAGATTTCTGATCTGGATACATAAGCATGCTGATGAAACTAGAATTAGCTGAGTTGGTCTCTCATTGGCTTACTATATTACCTATATCTTAGGAAATTTTTTTGCCTTTGCAATGTAATGCTACCCTGCACTGAATGTTGACTGGCCTGCTAGCTAAAATAGTGTCAGAGTTCTTGACTATTGTTAATTAGGATGTTTCTCCAGATGTATTAGGGGCATATGTTAATTGTGTCTGTGTTGCTTAGCTTAATTCAATGGATTTTTCCTGTGATATCGACAGGCATTAATAGACATTGATAATAGACATTACTATATAATAATATATAGGCATTCTGTAGACATTAACTATATTTTCTAATAGACATTACTATATTTTAAGAAGAAAAGTATGTATCTCTGTAGGGTATCTTTGAAGACAGATAAGTTACATGAGGGGAAATGAAAACCAAATATATGCCTGATGTGGAACAGTGGCCAAATTAGTGTTTTGCCCATCTGTCTGTTCTCCCATGAATTCAGTGTTACTACACTAAACATGTGGCAACATATTTGTATATGACCAAATATGATAAATCAGGATCTTGAAAATAAATTTAGCATTAAATTGCTCTACCTGCTGAAATCTGACATGCCATATCCAGAAAAACAAAACGGACATAATAGAAAAAAGATGCTTGGGTTTGGTGTTTTTTTAGTGTAGAAACACTGTAGCATATATTGATATTAAAAAGATCTACTTATCAGACAGTTTCAAAGGAGAACTGAAATATGTGTTTTTGCTGTTTATCCCATGCAGGGAATTATTGGAATGCAGCTTCTTTCATTACTTCATCATCCTACCTTCACTTCTCTACTTTCCAAGGGGAAACCAGTGCAGACATCTCTTTCTATTTCAAAACATCAGCCTCTGATGGGGTATTTCTTGAGAATCTGGGGAACACCGACTTCATCAAACTGGAGCTGAAATGTAAGTATGTGTTTCCCATCACTCTTCTTTGCACCTGAAGTATGTTTGTGTCAGCTAGTAGGTTTCTAGAAATGTGTGTCATTCAGTAAATCTGTAAGCACACTGAATTCTTGAAAATTTTCAAAGACCAACCCAATCAGCAGTGTAAGGAGCCAAAAACTTGCACATAATATTTAAAATCCTTACATAATATCATAAAAATATTTTTTATCAGCATTATCTATTAATAAAATCACTGATATGAAAAAGAGGGCATCATTATATCAAGAAGCAAGTTAATTTTATTATTTAAACCATTTTTAATGGCCTACTGGCAAACTTTGCAAGGAAGGTGCTGAAATCCTCAGCTGTACCTCAGTTCTGCTAAGTGAAAGTTGAATGGGGGGATGTTTTCTGTCTCCTTTTTTCTCCATCAACTGGTTTACCCTGCCATAAATGGGAGTAGTGACAGTCCTGCTGTATGAGTGGCTGTTATTTCAGCAGCAGGGTTACATGAGTGCAGCAGAGAAAGCACTAGTGCTTCCTTTCACTGCAGGAGCTGCTTGTGAACACCAAGGACCCAGCTTCCAATACTTCCAATAATTGGTTTTGTGCAAACTCTATGTGATTTACATGTGCACATCTAATATATATAAAAAAAAAAAAAAAAAAAAAATCAACACCCCTCTTTGTTCTTCTCAAAGTCTAAAAACACAAATTCAAATGTGGAAATTGAGAAAGCACCAGGAGCTCCCTTCACAATGTAACTATATTTATCTCATTAAGTAAAGTGCCAAGTTCCAAGTCAGTGACAGTTTTTTTCTACAAGGAATTTGGTTGTTGTTGCTTAATCCAAATTTTCTGTAACCTGCAAATCAAAATAGCTCCTTTTGAGTCACAAGGAACAGTGTCATTTGTATTAAAAAGGGACACAGGCCTTTAATAGTAAAGTGGTAGCTATTTCACTTTAAGTAGTACTTACAGGCAGCTGAGGAGAGCATCTCCAGAGATCCTTGCTCTTCTACTGTGTTCAAGGTGTTCTAAGGCACTGCAGTTATCACACCAGCCTTGATGTTTACTTAGCTAGAAGGTGACAATAACAGCAGATAAAGGTGACTTGGCATGACTATAGTTCTTTTGAACTCAACACAGTTTAAAAAACAATAATGCTGCAGTGGCTCATTGAATAGATGCACCAGCTCAAGAAAGCATGTGGCAGTGTACCTAGAATACCATTAGGCAGTTTAATTTTAAGCCTGTGCTTGCAATCCTCTGGTTTAGCTGTGATCTGGCATATGTATAAATTCAACTTCTACCTCATGAATCTAGATCTGAGATTAGAAATTCCCCATGGCAGAAATTGGAATCACATCTGTAAATACAGTCTGTAAGGTCTAACATTCTATTGCTCTTTAAAATAATAAAATATTCTTGATTAAAGCTATCCTGACACTGTTTAAAAAAAAAAAAAAAAAATCCAAAGTAGTTAATTTGATATAATTTGATATAATTGCATTCCCTCTACCCTTTCTTTCCTGGAAGATATTGCTTAAAATTTTCAGAGCCCCAGAAAGTAGTCATTTGTCTGATTTAAATGTTTTACCAGTCACAGCTCAAAAGGAGTTGTGGGTTTAGTAGGAAAGAGAAGCTTATTCTCTGTTCTGTTTTTTTAATGATCATTTGTTTAATACAGTCTTCATGTTTGTTTCATTTTATTCTGCACTTACAGGATTTTTTTTGTATTCATTCAAATGAAAAGTAAAGTTTCAGTGGTTCCTTCCATGGCTTACACTTGACTCTGCTGCTTCTCAGAAGTCTGTTTCACTTTTACAGAATTCCTTTAAAATTAATATTAAATTAAATTACAGAATTACCCCAAAACCCTGAAAAAGTTTTCCTTTGGCAAATCACTTTAGAGCTGACCCATCAAATTCTTTAGAAGAACATCTATTTTGTATTAAAGTTTTTGCATCATTGTCTCCATCATGTATTTACTGCAAGCTGCTGCACTTCAAACAGTGGCTGTGTGGCTTTTGTCTGTTCACTGTCTTCTCATACAGGGGTGATTCTCATTGAAGAAGGATGACTTCCTACAAAACCTGTTCTTGATTTCTTTGCTTTCTACAGTTCCAAAGGAAAATGCTGAAATCAGTGTCCTGATTCACAGCAGACAGTGCAAATTCTATTTTCCTCTTCCCTTACATGTGCAATATGTGTATGTACTTGTAATATATGGTTAGTGATGCATTAGCTTAGCTCTACAGACCACATACTGAAAGGTTCTACAACATCCAGTATATTAATCAGCTTGCTGCTCTCAGTGAATGCTTTAGAGAAACAAATCATCCAGTCTAAATATTCTTACCTTCAAGTCTCTGGAAAGGAAGTTGCTATTGCCTGCCTTATTCTGAGCAGAAGAGTTGTCACTATGAATGCTCATTAAATTATTTTACTGGTGTGCTGTCTTGGAGCTTCTTCAGGTCTAAGAACTGCATAGATTATTTTCTAACTCTCTAGATTTATAAGAAAATGAGTTGGAATTTTAAGTATCTTGAAGAATAACTTCATGTGCCTTCAGCAAAGCCCCAGACTGACATCTCTGAGGTAATGGGGGATATAGGAAGAAAGGGAATAACATGTCCCCCCAGTTTAAGAAATAGCTTTTCCAAACAGATGACAAGGAAGACTGTCATGAAAAAAACAGTGATAAAATGCTACTGTGAATGTGGCTGAAATATTTAGTTATTCCATTTATCAAGTAACTCCTCTGGCAGGCTCGTACTTGTCACCATTCATGGAACAGTTGGCAGAGATGTAAAATTACCTGAAGCTTCAGTTTTTACATACATCAGTAAATCTACAGAACACCATTATTTTTATAGCTGGGTAGTCAGCTGACAACAGCTAGGTTTGCTTACAAAAGAGGCAGTTGGATAAGGTATACATTTTTCTGTAAAGCAGCACTTCCAGAAATCATCCATCTGTGGTCAAGATTTCCAGATGTTTTTAAAAATGAAAACTGTTTTTTAGAGGGAAAAAAATTGGTGTTTTCTATTTTAGAGCTCTCATACAGTTTCATGAAGATTTGATCTATTAGTATTCTTATACAAACACAATTGAGAATATAATTTACTCATTTATACAAGCCCCCATACAGCAGACTGTCTGTTAGCCATCAGCAACATGGATCTTCTCTGTCTGCCAGCAATCCTAAAGTTCTTTTTTTTTTCAGAACTTCATGGTTGAATGTTTCAAACATGCCAAGAAATTCACTTTGAATTCTTCATTTGGAAAGAAGACCCTCAGCTCCCTTCCCCATTCTGTTCTTCCTTGCAGTGGCTTCTCCCTGGTAGTTTTGCATAACAGAGCCTGTCTAGAGCCATCGAGGTGCAGGGAAATAGACCTCCAGGATCCTCACTTGAAACTGCAGCAGGCAGAGTTCTGAATATCAACATATCTGACCAGGGTCAAATGAGCAAGAGTGTGGTTTTGTGCATTGATGAGTTGTGGGTTGAAGACTTTAGAGAATTATGTCTATGAATACTCAACTACCTCATACCTATGAGATGATTGTCAAGTACACTACATTTTAAATTTATTATCAGAAGACATTTCAAGTTTTGGATGAAATGTATTACTGAAAGAAGATTTTGGAAGAGGCATATACCTGAGAATATGGAAAGAAGTATCTGGCATCATTGTTTTGTATCAAATTCTCAGGACCGTTGCTCTACAAAGCCTGTGGTGAATTAAACTGTTCCCAGTAAACTCTCTTAATGACACTGTCATATAATTCTAATGAAAAAATATCTTGTTTAGACCTATAATACAAACAATTCTCCATTCAGTGATTTTACTTTTCAGCTCAGTCTCTTTTAAGCGACTGCACTTTCTGAAGTTAATAGCATGTTTTTCTCACAGTCTCTGCTTCTAGCAGTGATAATGCTCAATGTTTTTTCTTACTACTAAGGATTGGTACACAGAAAGGCTCTTACTTGAACTTGCTCCTATAGAAGCCAAGGTCACTGCTAAATCTTTTGTGTCACATTGGAAGTTGGTGCTGGCCTCTTCTCACAGGTAATTAGCAAAAGAACAAGAGGGAATGGATTCCAGCTGCAACAGGGTTGGTTGGACATGAGGAATTTTTTTTTCACTGACAGAGCAGTCAGACACTGGAACAGGCTGCCCAGGGAGGTGGTCGAGTCACCACCCCTGGATGTGTTTAAGGGTCTTTTGGATGTGATTTTGAGAGACATGGTTTGGGGGTGAAGTTTATAAAGTAGTATTGGGCTTGATGATCCCAAGGGTCTTTTTCAACCTCAATAGTTCTATGATAACTAAAAAGGTCATAAGTAAAAAGGGGAGGGGCACACAGCTCCCGACCAACAAAGAGTTCATAGTATAAAACTGAATGATCAAAGAATCACAAGGGTAAAGATTTTCTTCTGTGGCTGGCATGCAAGAAGGACTCTCTCTATTCTTCTGCCTTTGAACCCAATCTGTGCATTCCCAAATCCAGTTCCTGCTGCTGCTGAGTCCAGCCTGGAGACTGGGGGAATTTGATATTGGCTCTCTATATATTTGTTTATATTTGATCAATTTCTTATTAATATTATGATATTTTCTAGATTTATTTTGTTATAGGTTGGGTTTTTTCCAACCCACAAGTCTTATTCCAACCTTTATTCCTTTTCCCTTCCTATTCTGGAAAGGGAGAGTGATGAATAGTGAGCATCTGTCATTTGTTCACTCACCAGCCCAGCCTTAACCCTTGACAAAAAGATTCTGTGCTCACTTCTGTAATTCTTCTCATCCCAGAACCTCCAGGCAATTTACAGACACTAATGACTTGTGTCTCACAACACATTATTACTCTGAAGTGAGTAAACAGCAACTCAGTTTTGCAACAGAAAAGAAATGAGTCTCAGTGAGGTAAAGTTCGGCTTGTATGGGATCCTGCCATGAACACATAAGAGAGGAAGGAGCTTTCTTCATTAATTTCTTGTAGAAAGCTAGAAATATTTACAAGCACTAAATTCAGAGGTGACACTTGGCTGATAACCTCTGCAATGCTGCAGCTGCCCTAAAGGCAGCTGGTCTCCCCAGGGGGTGATGGGGGAACTTGGCCATATCACATTCAGTAGCTTGCTAATGAGAGCAGGGCTATGACCTCAGGATGGGTCTACTTGCTCTGTGGGCAAGGGCTACTGACAACACCCCAATAGCTAAATTTGCACTTGAAAATTCCTTTGTTGCTTCTTGTGCTTAGCTGTTTCTAGGCTACTTAGTTGAGATGTAAGTAACTTTTCAAAATTAGACAAGAAGCAGTGACAGAGCAGGGACTGTGATTCCCATTGCAGTTTGCTTCTGCCCAGACAGCGTTCATTCCTCCAGACAGAACTCCTCAACACATGCCTGATTAATATATTTTCTAACAAATATTAATAACTTAATCACTTCTTTCTCCAGAGGCACCCTAAAATGTAATTCTACCATATCAATGAGTTTTCACATGATATTCTTTAAATTCTCGTATGTTCATGTAAATTAATGATACATTTCCACTGATGTCTTTTTCTAGCTGGGTAGAGAAACTGGTGTGACCTTCATTGTTGCTTTTAATTAAGTTGTTTTGCTTTCCTAAAAGAAGGTTGGTTGCTTTTTTTTTTAAAAAAACAGCTCCCTGGGAGAGCATGTTGCTTCAGCCACACGTCAAAGAATGCATGGGACACTGGGGAATCTCTTCATCCTAGGGGCCAGTAAGAAGTTCTCAAATTAAGTGGAAAAATTTTAAATCTCTTCAGGGAAATTTTTGACCCAGATGTTTTTACAGCAGTATTCACAAACTCTCATCCTATTCCAGGACAATATGAAAGTTACAAGCAAAAAGAAACAGAATCTGGAAAACTGCATGTGCCATTCTTTGAGATTATTCCTTTTCAGATGAAGTAGTTGATGCAGAAAAGCCTGATATTCTAACAAGGCAACTTATGTGCCATCTGAGAAGGCCAGTTCCACCTGTATCCTTGTTCCTAATTAACAGATGGGGATAGGTGCCCAGGCTGGCATTTGAAAACAAGCCAAAGGCAGCAAATAAACATCCCAGCTGGAGAACCAGCTAACACTGACCAATAGAAAATCCTAGGCATAGGATTGTGGGAAAATTAAACCCTTTAGTAGCTCTTCTCTAATAAACTTTGACTCTCACAGGATAAAGGTTACAGGCTGCTTTACTTTGTTCTGCCCCAATGTCAGTATGGCATTCACAATCCTCCATTGCACAGTGCCATACAGCATCCCCTCAGCATTATCCCTCTCCTCTCATGGGTGCTGGGATGATTTTCTAATTGCCATATATGCCACTTGAATAGTCATTTTATGTGCAGTGTCTTCTTAATCAGTTACAGCTCACATGAAGTTCACAGGGGGAACAGGTTTGCATTCAAAAAGCACAGTTCTCCCCAAGTTGGATTTGTATTGCACTAAATGCATGCAACACATAGCAAACCATTGCTAGCCCTTTACCATCTCAAGTCTGATCTCATTTCCATTGTAGTGCTGTTACATGCCAAAATTACATGTGCTGTCTTACCTTCTTCATGTAGGTTGATCTGTTTCCTGCAGGAAGTATTTACTATCATGCACAAAATTAGCAGATGTCTTAGTCAGGTGACAGGAACAGACCTGGGTCCCCAGATTTAGATCTTTGCTGTCACAGACAACCATGATGTGTAACTTGTGTCTAGCTCCCTCAATTTGTCTTACCATTGAAAATGGTTTGAATTTTTGCCAGCTGGACAACTGTTTCAGACTTTCACCCATTTATTGGCTAGAAATCTTCTAATTCCTAACAGTTTTATTTGCATCTTTGTTTTTATAGCCATTAATTCTTGTTTCTTTGGCTGAACTAATTGTTTTCCCTTCCTAGTATTTACTCTCTCCTTGTGTATTTATGGAGCAATCAAATCTTCTCTCAGCTTTTAATTGCTGTCTTGAGAAATACAAGCTCATGTCATCTCATAAGATATTTTGTCTTATTCCTTTCTCTGGTTATGCTAATAAGTCTCTCCCTGCTAATTTCACCTTGAATTCTTCTTTCTTAAACTATATAATTCTTAACTAATTCTAAGGAACTAATTATTCTTTCTCAAAACTATCCACTTTAATTCTGATAATGGTTTATTAGCACTTTGTACAGTGGCATTAACACTTACCCAGCCCACTGCATCCTAGGAATTTATGATTGATCACACTGGTATCCTGTTATGTATTATTTTCTGACATTTCCAACATTGTTTAACTTGCAAAAAAAAAAAATATATGCAGACATACCCTGACTTTTTGTTCAAAGGGTTCCTTATAATATTAAACAGGACTTGGCCTAAAACAAATTAGAGGTCCTTTAATTTTCTGATGACCCATACTTCATCTCATCAACAAGCTGTGCAATTCTATTTCCCACCTCTGCTGTTTTTGGAAGAAAATAAAATATAAAATATTCTTCAAAAAAAATTAGAGGGTTTTCTAGTCAAAGAAGTGTACTCTTTGTAATCTGCCAAACATTAGAAAGTGCTGTCTACTTCACTTACTGGCTTTATGTGCATACTTACCTTGCTGGACTGAAAGGTAAAATCTGGATGCTAAGTCCAGAAAAAATTACATTATGATTATCATAATACTACTAAGTCCAGTTAATATTACATTATTATTATCATAATATTGCATTATGATAGCTTTTTTAATTTACATTTCTAGCTTTCTGTAATTTGAAATAAAAATTCACAGGTAGTACTGAAGTCAACAAACTGATATGTAAATACTTTCTCATTCTGCTACTGTTTGAAATGATTGTGTGACTTCTTGCATTAGTTTGAGCAGTAAGTAGCAGCAGGATGCCACATTGAACTCCGTTGAGTTCTCTAGCCCAATTTTGTCATTGGGTTTTCTGCTTTCACAGGGTAAATGACAAAAGGTTCCATAACTAGGATGATAAGCTTCCTTCCCATCTGATTCAGCCTAAATTTTCCAAAGAAAAATGTATTGAATGTATTGTCTGTCATGCCTAGATGTGCCAGCATCTTTGTAACACCTCAGTAGCATATGAAGAGCTCTAGTTTTGGTGGAGTGGGCACTGATCTGCCCACTTACAATGGCCAGGCTTGACAGATATTCCCAGGGGATTCCTTTTCTCTGCCCACACGAGTTTCAGATGTCTACCTTCCACTACAGCTGTGATTGCTCTGGTCACTAGATGAAGAGGAAACAGTGTCTTTGAATATCTCAGAATATCTTCATCACTTTGTAGGAATTCTTAGTAAGCCCTGGAGTGAATGAAGGAATAGACCTAGTGGTTAGGAGCAAATGCAACCACATAAAGTGCATTCTTTCCCTGAAAAAAAACTTTAATATTTAAAAAAGCTCATCTCAGCAAAGGACAATGGTTATATTATATAAAGTTATATTGCCTGAATCCAGTGGGTCTTCTGGTCCTAATTAATTTAGATGCTTTTGAGAATCTTTCTTCTAAGTGTTTAAACACAGTCTTGGTACTCTGTAAAGTACTTTTTTTCATTATGTTGGACTTTTTAGATAATGTTGGACTTTTTAGATAATTGCCTAGCTAGCCTATTCAAAGTCTAAATTACTCGTTATTGTTTTAATCAAAGCAATTCCGTTTTAAAGGAGAAGATTTTATGTGGCTAAATGACAAGATCTAGAAGAAGGGGATGTTGTTTTGAAAATAATATAATTGTATCCATGATACTTTCAAATATTTATGCACACAATTAATACAAATTATGCAATAGATTGATTCAAGTAAATGTTTTCTTTATCTATTTGTGAGGACATTATAATATGGTAGATGCTAAGTATACATATAAAGTCTTGGCCACAGATTTTCCTAATGCTTTGCAGCATTTCA
>JAOEGS010008067.1:0-11355 GCA_025447755.1 Corythornis vintsioides
GGGGGGACCTCATCAGTGTCTATCAATATGTTAAGGGTGAGTGTAGAGAGGATGGAGCCAGACTTTTCTCAATGTCAAGCCAATGACAGGACAAGAGGCAATGGGTGCAAGTTGGAGCACAAGAGGTTTAGGGTCAACACAAGGAAAAACTTTTTTCTCAGTGAGGATGACAGAGCTCTGGAATGGGCTGCCCAGAGAGGTTGTGGAGTCTCCTTCTCTGAAGACACTTAATACCCGCCTGGATCTGTTCCTGTGTGACTTTTTTAGATGATCCTGCTCTGGCAGGTAGGGTTGGACTAGATGATCTTCTAGGTCCCTTCCAACCCCTAATATTCTGTGATTCTGTGAAAGCCAGACATGTCCACACCAGAAGCAAGCCCCTGGCTGCAGCACACAAATGTTTCAGAAGGTCACATTGAATCATAGAATCATTTAGTTTGGAAAAGACCTTTGAGTCCAACCGTTAGCCCTGCTCTACCAAGTCTGTCTCTAAGCACCACACCTACACAGCTTTCAAACACAGCCAGGAATGATGTATGTGTTTGAAAGACACAAACTGTTCCAGTGCCTGACAACCCCTTCAGTTAATTTTTTTTTCCCAATGTCCAGTGCAATCCTCCCCTGGTGCATCTTGAGGCCCTCTGCCTTTTTCTATCACTAGTTATTTGCAATAAGAGACCAGCAGCTACTGAAGGGTAGGTACTCAGAACAAAGGGGCTAGGTTTCATGACTCCTGGATATCTTTGATGTCCATCATATTTCTTGGTTCTTCTTTTGCAAGGGGAGAATCACAATATAAACAGCTCCCAGCCTGTCCTGGCTGCAGGGTTTCATTGCTTGCTTTATTTATTTTTTTACCTCCTACTTAAGAAACAGCCAGGAGAAATTCTTGGACAGAAAGCTGAGAAAAATCTATGAGGAGAATACTGAGGTTTTTTTTTTTTTCTTTCAGACAGAGACTTGATAAAAGAGATGTGAATTGCTCCAGCAAAGCAGCTTCTCCTGGAGGAACACACCAGATGAGGTTGACAGGAATCTCCAATCTCCAACCTGTCAGAGACTGTGGACTACAGACAAAATGGTCCAAGGTGCCCCAGCAGACCCTGACCTCTTCATGTTTGTGGTGATCACATGTAAACCAGAGCATCTGTAAAGCTGGTGCTACTACATAACTAGAAAAGAGAAACTTCAGCACAAGAGTAATCAACTGTTGGTTACCAAAAGCTGAACAGTCTTGGTTTAGATCTTTAGCAGAAAAGTTAAACAAGTAAACAAACCCCAACTTGCTGCTACACTATTCACTTACACGTGGAATCAAGTGTGTATCAGGAAACCTAGACCTCAAACCCCAGGTGACAGAAGATCTGACAGAGCCACATGTGTGATTGCACATCATGAATCTGGTCCACTGTCAAGCTCTACATCCATCTGCACATATCCAGCAGCTCCAGGTGAGAAGAAAAGACAAGTAATTTCTGTTCACTGTGGACTAGTTCAACAGAAGCAGCTCTGTTCCCTAACCTCCTAAATTAGCCAAGGGATCAAAGCACCTTCTTAATTACAGCAATTTTTTTAAACAAGCTGCATCCAATTTTAGCAAGAGGATTTTGTTATATTGAGTAAAGGAAGCTCTCCCATCACTATGACTTTGATCAGACAAGTGTCCAAGGATGAAAAAAATAACAGCAAGAAAGCTCAGATTAATTCCTCTCTGAACAGGAGATAAGAAGGATTTTTTTTGTCAAATGTCAAGGAGAAGGTAGAGCAAAAAGACCACCAAAACACTGGTTGGAGTTATGGTTTCTTTAACATTTCAGTAAGAAATATTTACCCTTTTCTGATAGCAAAAGGCAGCAACAGAGATAGATAGGTTTGTATTACAATTGCAATCTGAATCGCACTGGGGATTTTAAATACATTTAGATTCATTTAGTGCAAAATATGTCCAGAAGGCCAATTACACACTTCAGATGAAGTGTAAATTTTCAACATCCCCACAAGTTTCATAAAGCAGGCTCAACCCTCCTCTCAAGGTCATGATTTAATTGAATAAAACTACATTGAAAACCTACATACAGACATTTGAAGTAGTATCAGAAGAGTCCAACTATATCTCAAAAATTACTCTAGATTATATAAAAAAAAAAAAACCAACAAAAAACACAGAAGAAATAGAGAGTAATAATAAACATAAGATCATACAGATCCAAGATTTTCATTACTCATGCTTAAACAAATTGTACTGGCAGAAGTTTTCAAGGGAGTATAAAGGAAAGAGGCTTCAAAGTGGCTTTAAAATTCAGGATCTTTTGAAAGTCTACCCATCACCAATATCAGTAATGCCTGCTGGCGAGAAATAGTCTAGAAATAAACATGCAGCGTATCAAGAAGAAACAAAGAGAAATAATGAGATAAATACCCATACTATTCTTCTAGCCTCCTACATGAGAAGGAGCTCAACTTGAGGGTTAATTACTAGCCAGGAGATAAGAGCATCTTCCCTGTTTGATGCACAATGCACGAACTGTCCTTGGCAGCTGTGAGCAGCGAGTGTTAAGACAGCAAGTGCAGGCTGTACCCACCTCCTTTGTCTTCACAAGTGTCCTGGATCATTACTAGGTTTGAGACCTTCACCGCTCTGCTACCATTTCCTCATATGAGAATGTACATTGGTGAAATTCCGGGAGAGACAAAAAAACCCCAAAAAACAACGCAGTAAAGAAACAAAAAAAACCCCACACCAAACAAACAAAAACAAAACAAAAGAAAAACAAACAAACAAACAAACAAAACCCAAACAAACAAACCAACCATCCCACACCTCATTTTGAAATGTTTTTCCTTTGATGTACAGCAGCCACTCCAAGAACAGTGATCCGTCAGTCAGCTACTGAGGAAACAGCAGGTCTCCAGTCAACAGTTCATTACAGTTACTAGCTTTCAATTTTTTTCTTGTTTTATCTTTCACTATGAATTGACATGTTTTATTTTCAGACTTTAGAATGGGGGAGATTCTGTAAGGCTGTTCCAGGGACTATGCCTTCAAAGGTTTTAAATTTATGGGTTTGTTGTGGTTTTTTTTCTGTTTTTTTTTAATTTTTGGGTTGGGGTTTTCTTTGTTGTTTTTGTTGGGGGTTTTGTTTGGTTTTGTGGGGTTTTTTGTTTGGTTTTTTTGTGGGTTTTTTTAGTTAAAAAAAACAATTTAGTACCCTCATGAACTTGGAGGTCACTCACCAAAGGACCTGCTCATTGCAATGCACTAAGTACAGCTGCGTAGCTAAGATCTTTCTAAATCTGCGTACCAAAGCACAACATGAGAACACAACATCTTGTCACGTATTCATAAGTGCTACTTCTGAAATTATAGTGATTTTAGCAGGTAGGAGTATTAATATGAAAAATAGCAACCTGACCTTGTTTTAGGGTCAGGATAAAACCAGTCATGTTATTGCAGGTTACCTACCACCTGGCTTCCACTGTCAGCTCCTCCTCAGACACAAAGGTCCAGTTACCACCAGAAAACAGAGCAATTAAGAAAGTATTAATAATCCACCTTTGTCTTCTTGTCCATGAATAAATTATAACATTAACATAAAACATATAGTAAATCTTGAATACATCTGCGAGCTATTAGTCTGCTTTGAAAATAGGATACAATATTGCACAACAGAAGGGCATCTTAAATCCCTTGGCAATGATTTCTCATCCCATCCTTGAACTAAATCAGCACCCTTGAGAGTTGTGCATCATCATGCACACGTCCATATAAATGTATACTCTCCACCCAAAGAAAAGTGGACCTCTACAAGAAGCAACACACTTGTTGCTGCAAAAAGTTTGGGGTCAACCAACCTCTGTTTGTATACAGGCAGTGACCTGACAATCCAACAGCTGGTACCTGCTCTCCTTCTGGGAAGGGTTCTATGACATTTCCCCCTAAATACATCTCCACCTGCATGCATCAAGTATGCACAATTATTTGGTTCCAGGGCTTATACCAACACAAACTCCATTGTGCCTTGCCCAGGAAGAAAAAAGCACAACCACTCTGACAAAAAAAAAAATAATGAAAAATAATTTTGCCCCCTTGCTGAATCAACTTATTGTTCCCTGCCACCTCCTGGAGGACAGAAAGCAAAATATAGGTTTTAGCATGGAGGGAAGATGGTTCCATTAGTGCTACCTCCAAAGTAGCACAGATCCACTTCAAAGTCTTCTTGGGTATAAGCTGAATTTTATTTTTACAAGGAACTAATAGAGAAGTCTAAAGGCCTGCAATCTAGCTACAGTAGTTCAGATCCAGTATTCATTATTGCACCCTATGCTTCAGTTTTGCAACTGTTTTCTGAAAAAAAAGAAAAGAAAAAAAAAAAAAGGTTGTGGGGAATCAAACTGTTCTGTTCAGAAAAGGAGTAAAGAGAACTGCACTTCATTCTGGTTTCCCAGAGTTTGCTTCCAAGTCTTCAGAGGACTTTTGTATTCTATAGACATATTCCATGTTGCTGAATAGCAAACAATTAAAAATGAACTTACATGCCTTTGTCTTAACGCATTTTAAGGAAGGAGCCTGAGACTCTGAGACTGAGCATGACCCTTCCTTTTGTATTTGCAGCTGGAAGGCATCATATCAATGTTACTTGTTTTAATGACACAACAGATACAGCCAAGAACAGTGGTGTGTTAAAGGCATGAATAATTGAGTTAGCACTACAATGTTTTGGAGTTATTTTATATCCATCAGAACTTTATTTCTGTGATTCATCAGTATCCAGAACTTGTGCCTGTGCACATAAAGTGTGTTTATGAGATTGTGTTTCCATCTGGAGTGTTTTGACTTGATTTAGGAGAACAGAATTAATAAATGGTTATCAAACCCTTCTTTGATTCTGCTTTTAATGTAGCATAGACAGATATTTAAGAGTCCTGTTGATGAATGAGATACAAAAGACAGAATAAGGTTTCTCTTACTAATTACTTTTCAACGATCTTGTAAATATTGATAGACAAAATGAGGACAATTTATGAAAACATAAATTAAATACACACTTCCTATAAAAATGGATTAAAATATATTGATCATTCAATAAAAGCCCACACTGCAGTTTTAATAAGCTACAAATGTATGTCCAAAATGAGAAGCATCTTTTTTAAAGTTACTGGAGAAGATACAACATCCTCTTCTTCTGAAGAGTTTGCAACCCTCTTGAAGCAAACTGGATAATAAGTAAGATAAGAAAAATCCAAGCCAGAACTTTAACATGTTTTGTTTTTCTAGTGATTAATGGTATTGGAAGAACTCTCACCAGTTGCAGCTGGCTTTAGGTCATGTCCCAAGCAGAGCTCAAGAATAAATCCATGCTAGTGATTAAACAAAAAGGGGCATTACCTCGCTTTCAAATACTTTGAAGCTGTCCACAAGAAATCCATGGGATAGAATGCATTTGCAGAATGTGTTAAAAAGCTAACACTGACTTTCAAATGAGCTCAAGTCTTGCAGTGTTCTCAGACAATTAAAAAATTAAAAAGTTATATTTCCTGGATAACTTCTTCAGGGTGATTGCAAATTCATCTCAAGTGGCATTTTAGATACAGATACACTTAGGCTATAAGACAAAGCAGACATGTGCTTCTACTGTGAATATATCTGCAGCATCTTGTGAAAAAAAAAATCCACCTTGGATGAGCCTGAGGTTCACAGGCTGAATATGCAGCACATAATTTTTCATGAGACAGTGCAAGATACTAAGAGAAAAAAGTAGATGTACAGAATGTGATAAGACCAGAATAGCAAGGAAGTCACCTGCAAGTGATAAGTTGTTCGTAGCCCTGCAACCTTGTCTGCTCAGTATTCTTAGGTCAGCATGAAATTATAACAACTCTGGACACACATAATGAAAGCACTAAAAAAAAAAAATTTGACATTAACAACACCACTGTTCAGCAACTGCTGGTGGGTACATGTTCTTAAACAAGCAGGTTTGGGTTATAGTCACTAATAAACCTACTAGCAAGAGGTGGGGGCTAATCTTGGGAGGACAGATCACAAGAATAGTCTTAGGAGACTGGTGGAAGTCTCTAGTTACAGAATCATATTTGCTGGAAAGGACCTTTAGGATCATCAAATCCAACCTTCATCTCACTCCCAGGGATGGCAACTCCACCACCTCCCTGGGCAACTTGCTCCAGTGCCTCACCACTCAATAAAGAATTTCTTCCTAATATCCAGTCTAAACATCCCCTGATGCAAATTGAGGTGATTTCCCCTTGTTCTATCATTAGAAAATTGGGAGAAGAGACCAAGACCAGTCTTGCTACAACCTCCTTTTAGGTAGTTGTAGAGAGCAATGAAGTATCCCCTCAGTCTCCTATGAACAACACCAGTTCCCTCAGCCTCTCTCCATGGGACATCTTAAAGAAAGGAGAAATGTGACCAGGATGAAACAGCATGTTGGGAGAAGATTGAGCAATAGAGAAACAAAGAAATTGGGTTTCCAGACAAAATAAGGAAAAACAAAAATAAACCTTCTATCATTTGAATACTTAAGTCTAAAGCATTTTTAGAACTTAATGAAACAAAACTGAACAGCAGATAATAGCCCGGCTTTAGGCCGAGCATGCAAACAACAGCATCACCTTGGACTACTCAGGCTGGTCTGATCTGTTAGCATATTTCCTAATGGGGAAGCCCTTAGAGATTACATCACTCCCTTTGAGTTGCTGCTGCATTATGTGGTTAAACAGATCATGTTATCTTCCCCACTTTGCCACATGTTGTACAACTTGAGGATTGCATGATCCACATGAATAAAATATTTAAGCTATACAAGATCGAAGCATCACTTGCAAGCGCTTCACAATACTGGTATCAATTTTGTAGATGTCAGAATATTCTGTTACCAGCTCAGAAAAAAAAAAAAAAAAGCAACAAAAAAACCACAAACAACCAACCAAAAGCAAAAAAAAAAAAAACAAACAGGAAAAAAAAAAACCACACAAAAAACCAGAAAGCTCACTATTAGAGCATGGGTACAATTTAATAGAGTTCATTGGAGGCTGGTCCACACCCTGAAGGGACACAGGAACACAATACACAGCAAGAGTTGTTACTTAACTACTCTTTTATTACTTTTAATCACTTTTTTGAATAGGATAAGCAATCAGATTTTATTTGCAGATGGCTTTACCTGGATTTCTGGTAGCCCTACTCAGGAGTATAAGGCAGAGTTTAATGGCAGAGTGAATCAACCATCACCACATCCCAATACTGACATTACAGTGAATAGTAGAACCAGCTAAATGTAAATCTTCTCTTCTTAAAAAATGTCATCTTTTGCATTTTGTTTCCCTTCAGACTTTTCTAGTATTAAAAAGCTGATTTTGCTTGAGAGGAAGCAAACAGCACAAAGACACCTTCATTCACAGGAGCTTGAAGGGCTGTCAGGGGTGGGAAGTGAAATAATAAGGAAGCCCAGAAAAACCACCATGTGGCAAGTTCCTGCTGCACAGCAATAAAAAGCCCCTCTAATAGAAGACTGGAACCTCAGGAAAAAAAAAAGTGTCAGGTTGAGAAATGCTTTGACAAATAAGAGGTAAAATGTTTAGGGTGAGACTGTAGTGGATATAAAAACAAAAAAAAGCAATTTATACACAATTTATAAACAGCAGAGGTTTTGTTATGTGCTCAAAGTATGGAAACTGAAGTTTCAAAACAGCTGCTGGAATGATAAACAACCTAGAAAAAAAAATTGGCTAAAATTAACTGGCTTCCAACACCAGATCTGAATCCTCTTCACTTCCTTCCATCCTCAATATCACACCTGCAAGCTGCCCCTCTGGAGAAAAACACAAACCTCACAATAAGAGGAACTGGTCTGCTCTCACTTTTCTACTGTTTCCCCTACAAGAGCAGTAATTCTACCCCCCCATCCCCCCCCCCAACACACACCCACTTTACACATGGTGACACTGACTATGTGACAAGGCAGATATCAAAAAGTTTGGAAGCAGCTCTGAAAATGTAATTTAGCATTTAGTCCCATAAATTAGCTAGGTCCAGGAAGAGATACCCCTAAATAACATTCTTCACTTCACATGTCTTCCTGAGATCACCAGCATTTCTCAACTTGCTGAAGTACTTCAAAAGGAACTATTAGTTGCCTTAGACTAAAATATCCAAGATTTGTACAGAGCATCAATTTAGGATGAACATATAAAGCCAGGTATGACATTGTCCAACTGGCTGCTCATGCCATCACAAATGTGTCCTCAGAGCTTGGAATAGTCTGGAATTACAGATGTTACAAAATTCATTTATATACTGCAGTTCACAACCTACTCCCAGCCCAACCCAGAAATCTCCTGTGTCAAAATGTAACATTTTTACACAGCACACAGAGCAAATAATTGGGAACGCTCCCCACAGAGAAGCCATATGCTCTACAAAACTCCATCCAGAGCAGCACATCACCAGCTCTTCCTCTGCACAGCTCATCAGCAGTAGCTCAGATAGTAATGGAAATCACCATGTCAAGATCTGAAGGGGCTGTTTTGGGGTATTGTCCATTCACATCCCACAGCTCCAAAACTTACCCAGCAATAACCTGAAGTATCTGGAGTCAAATGAGGTCTTTCCTCATCTCTTCATGAGGCAAACCTGCACTGACACTATCAACATAATCTCTCCTCGAAGGGCAGGTTTGCCATCCAAAGATAAATCTTACTCTCCTTTTGCATGCCAAGTTCATTCACGTTGATATTGAGAACTCCTATGGCCTTTGGAGACTTCTTATAACACATTGTACATGTTGAGAGGTTCTAAAGAACAATCTGAACTACACCTAAAAGGAGAGAGCTCAATTTGGCTCTAAATAGCTCCCTTATTATCCAAGGCATGGAATTGCAGATCTCTGTCCAATTGAATGTTTTACACCACACTCCCCAGAAGTTAAGGAGCTGCTCTGGAGCTTTCTGCTGGAAAGAAAAATAGGTTTATTTATTTTGATTAATAACAACTTGCTCAGATAATGGCATTTCTAGCATTTCTGGCATTTGAAGACACTGTAAATCCCCAAAGCTCCCTGCTCTAAATCATTTAAAGCTCAGGCAGATTTGAAGTCACTTTACATCGCCAAGAAAATGACTCACTGTAAAGCCCAGCACAGCTGGGGCACAGCAAACACCGTGGGGCTGAGGAGGATACCTGGGGATTGAGCTACTGCAGTGGGGCCTGCACACCCATTCCGCTCACACCTGCTGGAGGCTTCACAGCAGTGACTGGCTCCAGCAAAATGCTACTAAAGCATTATGGAAAGAAAACACAATTTCCTCATACTCTAATTTTTCTGCCCCACTAAACTTAAAGTTTTTCAGTGGTGCTTATTTATTAGGGCTGCTTTGGAAGACGGAACTCAGAATCAGCTTTTGTGGTAAAATCCCCAAGACAGAGAACAACTTCTACATCTTTCAAACTGTCCATCACAGAATATTATTGTTATTTTCATTAGGATTAAAGTGTTGAGGTATTTTCAATGCAAAATTAAATAACCCCTCTGAAAGCATGCCTGGCCCACAAATGACATACTCGTGGAGTAGTCAAGTTACCCTTTCAGTAGCAGATATTTCTTCATTTAGATTAAGAACTAGGGAATAAATTATTCCATCAGCAATTCAGTGTGTAAATCACAGCATGGTAAGGTTTGGAAAGGACCACTGGAGATCATCTGATCCAACCCCCCTGCTCCAGCAGGGTCATCCAGAGCACAGGGCACAGGATCGCATTGTCCAGGCGGTTTGGAAGTTCGGCAGAGAAGGAGACTCCACAACCTCTCTGGGCAGCCTGGGCCAGGCTTTGCCACCATCACAAACAAGGAGTTCTTCCTCCTATTCAGATGGAAACTTCTGGGTTGCTGTTTGTGCCTATTGCCCCTTGTCCTGTTGCTGGACATCACAGAAAAGATCAGTAGATTTTTTCCTTGTACTTGAATCTGTGGAGTCAGCAGGAAGTACTAAAGTGATAGAAAACTAATTACCAGATCTCACATGCGAACAGTACTTGCTAGATCACAGCTTGGACTTCAGGCAGGAACACTTCCCCTAAGTGGCAGCAGCAACTTCCACCAGAGCTCTGAAAAACAGCACAGGAACTGCACCACAACCTCCCATCCCTGTGCCATGGCACCTGAAGCAAATTCTGCAATTGCTTTCTTGGAAACCATTTATACAACAGGGAAGTCCAGATGAGCACATGGCACCAGCAGGGAGAACATCACCCTTCTCACACTGTCCAATAGACTCCTGGTCCAGCACACATGTGAATTATGCAGTGGATCAACCTGTATATTCACTGATGAAGGAATAGCGAGGCTTTTTACATCAAGTTGAAAAATGTTACCCCGTTTATTTATTTATATAAAAGGAGTTGTCAAGGCCTGACCCAGACTGTCCAGGGCACTGGCAGAGTCCCCATCCCTGGGAGGATCTAAAAGCCATGTAGATGTGGTGCTGAGGGACATGGCTTAGTGGTGACCTGGCAGTACTGGGTTAACAGCTGGACTCTATGACCTTAAAAGTCTCTTCCAACCAAAACAATTCTATGTTTCTATAAAAAAAGCAGAAAAAAAAATCACTAGTTTTCCTTTAAAACCACACCAAGAAAAATCAAACACATCTTCACATCCAATATTACAAAAAATAATTTCTGTATCTATTACACATTTTATTAATACACAAATGACAAGATAAAATTTTCTATCTTCATCAAATGCTCCCAGGGACATTGAGCAACCCCTTTGACAAACATGGGCTCTACCAGGAGCTTGTCCACAGAGAAGCAAACATCTGGAGCACTGCAGGTTTACAGCTGGCACTGGCACATATGCTGCAGACTTCAGCCTACCTCTATCGCCAGAGTGCTCCAGAAAAATCTTAAGTACCCAGGAAATTAATAAGCACATTATTATCCAGGGAAGAAAGTGTTGCCTCTTGAATACCTTCATTTATAAAATAAATAGATAGATAGATAGATAGATAGATAGATAGATAGATAGATAGATAGATAGATAGATAGATAGACAGACAGATAGATAAATAAAACCCAAACAAAAAACACAAAAACAAACAAAACAAAAAACGGGGGGGCAGATGGAGACTACGTCTGCTATTTTCAGCACTGAACTATTCTAATTTTAGATACTGGTATCTGTGGGTCCACTTTAGATCCTGGAGTTATTGAGATGTCTGTAATTTCTATAACTTTTTTATTCAGAATAAAACAGATGTGGTGTCCTGGTTTGGGTGAAAAGCAAGCAAATTCTGCTCAGTGATTTTACTTTACAGCTTAAGTTTCTAACTAACTGC
>JAOEGS010008068.1:0-75201 GCA_025447755.1 Corythornis vintsioides
CGGTTTTGAGGCCGGTGGGGGGGGCACAGGTTGCCCCCTTTTCTCTGCGTTTGCGGTGTAGAACCCTTTTGTTTTGTTTTTTTTTTTCCTTTTTTTTTTTTTTTTTTTTTTTTTTTGCTTAACTTCATTGTACCATTTTCCATTTTGTTTTTGCATCATATTATTCAAATCTCCCCACAGCATCTGGGTTCAGTGGCTGTCTGAATCTTTGGTGGCAGCAATACACTGTGCTTCAGTATCTTCATGGCAAATAATTCACTGTTTAAGGGTGTGGGTTTTTTTATTCCTAGTGATAATTCTTGATAGTGATGTGTATAAATGTGTTGTGGTTTTTATAGTTTTCAACACTATAACTATTTATTGCCCTATCTGCTACTTTATTTTTTATCCCCTACTTCTTTGTAAACACTTCAGAAAATTATTTCCACTTGCAACTCCAGTGAAATAGCTGGAGAAACTTTAAACACGGCTCCTTTGCCAAGGACATGGCATGAAAGCAGAGCTTGTTTGGATAACAGTGAATGCAGCACTCACACTTTTTAGAAACTAAGATCCCTTTTTAATGCCAATATTGTTCAGCAGAAGCAAAGCAGAGCAGATACTAAGCACAAGTCCGAAGGGTGCCGAGGTGCCTTGGTGTTAAAGTCCAGAAATATTTTAAAACCTTGATTAACTTAATTTCTGTATCACATAGATTAAAAGTTGTGAGTTTTGATGAAGAACCCTATATGCTTTTATTCACAATGTTACTGTAAGTTTTGTCTATGTGGGGAAGTTAGCACATAGTTTGACTTCCTCTGTGGCCATTCTTAACACAGATGAGGGAAGTTACTTTTTTTTTTAATTTTCTGATTGTGGAGAAGATTGCCATGAAGGACACTCGACACATACTAAGCTTTACAGCGGAGCTGATGTGGAGTGGGTGTTGCACTTTAAAGTCTCATCCTGGCTTTTTGAGCTTGGATTTCTTCTACAGCTGAGTCCTTATTCTTGTACAGTGATGAGCCTTATGTTATATGCACTCTATACTGACATCACATGTACTTCTTTCAACTCTAGACCCCACTGGAACAACAATGTATGAAACTAGCTGTGTTTAAAAGGTCTGGTGACCAACAGCATAGGGAGACTAAATCAGGAAGACCCAGCATATTGTCTAAAGCTAAGACTATGTAAAATGACTTCCAGGAGCTTAGTCAGCTATTTAGCTGCTTGTTTGTTAAGTGCAAGACACTGCCTAATTGTCTATAAAGATTACAACTCTAGAATTGTAATGCTTTGGGGTCCACCATCTGAGATGTTACCCAAGGCAGCAGCTGTATTGTTCCTGACATATTTTATCCTTAATTTACCTGGGCTTCTGGGACACAGTGACCTCCTTTCCAGGATCCTAAGCTTTGTTTTTTCGTTTGGTGTTTTTATTCAGTACTTTTTTCAAGCTTTGGGTTCTGTCATACTCTACAGCAGAAAAAGTGTTGGCTTGGCTGGATGCCTTTTTGTTTTCTGCCCTCCAGTAGAAATACAAGTTTTATTTCTTCCTTGTCTTTTGTAATAAAAGATGGTGACTGTAAGACACTTCCTTTGAAGTTTTGCATCTCTCTTATACTGCTGGAAGTGGGGAGGATGTCACCTAGCTCCTTTTCTGGTGGAGGGCCTCGACAGGCATAGGAACTTGTTGCCAATAGTGATGGCTGGTCACAGGTTGAAATAGACCTCTGTGTCCAGCCAGCCCCACAGACATGACAATGCCTAACTTTGACTGTTAGAAACCCTTTTGTCATCATGTAAATAAATCCCAGTAAAATCTTGGCTGAATTGCAACTGCTCAGTGCATGCTCCAGCAACAGCTTTCCAACCTAGGTGAACAGCTGTTGGCTGTCCTATGGCTACAATAAGCAACAGAGAAAAAGTTCAGTGTTTTAGTGGTTTAACAATAACTGAGGGTACCCCAGTTGTTGAGCTGCTTTTTTTTTTTTTTTTTTTTTTTTTTGCTGGTGTATAATCTAGCATTTTACTGCTTTCATGTTCTCCATGAAGGTCAGTGGGTAAAAGCTCTTGGGTGAGTTTTATCTCCCGAAAGGGAGCTTTTATTGAATGAAGGAAAGGATGGAGCTCTTGGCTACAGAATAGGGGGAGTTAGAACACATGCTTCCCAGCACAGATCTCTATAGCTGCAAAAGTTACCTCCATTAATGCTTTAAAATCTCTTCACAGGCTATTACCCGCCTCCTTCCAGACTTCGATGTTCAGGCAAGTAAAGATCTTTATTTTGATGAAACAGTAAAATGTGATCAGAAGTGACTGACTACTTGCCAAAAATATTGTTACTGTGGGAGAGGGGTCTCAATGGGGCTCTGATGTAGTGATGCAGAGGGGACTGCAGGAGGTCTTTTCAGATTGAGGCTGAGAGTTTAATCCAAAAGGGGTAGCTGGGTTACAAGCAGTTCCATTCTTGCTAAGAGAATGAGATTCTTCAGCAGTGGCAGCAAACACAAAATATTCCCCTCCCACATGGACACGTACTTTTGCCAATTAATTTTCTTCATTAGCAGTATGCATGCATTTCCTTAGAGGAAATGCCCCCCCTTGATGTATCCTGTTATGATGTTGAAAATTTCCAAAAGATTCCTGAAGCCCCTGGAAGGCTCTAAGGAATCTGTTTTGCTTGTAACAGGAATGACAGCAGTTCCTATATGTTTATTTACAACCAGAACATGAGTTCATGAGGCACTCCATAGGTCAAACGTTGGCTTTCTTCTTCCTTCCTTGTGTGGTATGCTTTTGAGGGGTAACCTTTGCCATTCTATTAGCTCCCTTTGTATATTATCATATTGCCCTTTGGGCTTTGACCAAAGTTTCTCCTTGCTGGTTCCTGAGATGAGACTAAGGAAATGCATGTCTGTCAGAGTCAGGCTGGAAGGGAGATTGCACCAGACTCAGCAAAGAGAGCAAGTGATGGAGTCCCATCTCTGAGGACAAGGAGAAAGTTTTGGGAAAAGAGGCTCCTCAGGTGTCCTTATTTTTATCGAGGGTTGTAGGGAGGGAGGTAGACTGTACAAGAATAAGGAAAGTTAAGTCTCTTGAATGTTCAGGCAGAGGTCCTTGAAGGAAATAACCCTTCTGTACTTCATGGTGTGTTTGTGCTTTGCTTGCACCTGTCTATATTTTTATTCAATCTTGTGCAAATTGATTAAAAATCCAGCACAAGCTGAACAGTCTTTTCCCTGGAAACCAAAGGACACAGTTATCTCAAACATATTTGCCATCTTTTGATAGTTCTTCTATAGCAAAAATGTAGTTTACAGTAATCCTGCATCTTCCCCCTCATCCTTTCTAATGATGAAATCCACTGCCTAAAGTCTTGATATATGTAAGTCCATGTGACTTCCTGCAGGGCTGTGCATAGCAAGGGAGAAGCTTGCTGTTTGGCTGCAGATTGATCACTTGGTCTAAATAAATCTGAATCCCAGATTAAGTCCACTAACAGGAATACTGCAGTATTTTGATTAAGAATCCAGAAGTGACCCATATTTGTTTTCTATTCTTGGAATAAATTTGCTTGGTTTGTAAACCATGTGTATATATATAGATTTTTTTTTTTCTTTCAGCTTGCAAGATCAAAATCTATAAGCCTTTTGGGAATCTTGCCCCCCCCCCCCCATGTTTTGGATTAACTGTTGCTAATCCAGAGTAGTGATTCTTGTCTTTTAGCCCTGTTCTGCCAGCTCTCGTTTTTTTTTTTTAATGATACTTCTTTGTTAGAGTTTTAATCTTTGGCTGTTCTACTTCAGGAGGGAAAAACATGGAAGAAGAGTCTCAGTCTGTTATGTTAAGAACTGCTGCTGCAAAAGAGGCTTAGTTTTGGTCCTTAAAACCACAAGCACCCTACCTTTGTGTCTTTAAATTCTTCTGTGGTTGATTTATGAAGCTATTATGGGAGACTCAGTTGCTTAGTTTATTAGAGAAGTTCATGTGTGGCGATGGAGGGTCCAGGTCACTTAGCACTAACAGTGAAGCTCATGTGTGCTTTTAATGAGTAGCCTGTCCTCTGAGCCACACTTGGAAGGTGGATAGACCAGGTCAGGAAAGGAAGTGATAAGCACTTGGCAGGATGTAGCTTCTTATTTAGTAGTGCCTGTGTGGCCTGATGTGGACATCCACCATAGCCCTTACAATTCACTCTAGCCTTTTGGGGATGAATTATGCAGTATTCAGTTAATAACTTTATTTCTGCCACTAGTGAAAAAGTGACTGCCTGTGAGGTGTTTTGTTTCCAAGAAAAAATTGTATCTAGTTATTTATTTAGGTTTGGAAATAAATAGACTCTTACTTCACATGCTGTTTTAGACAGACTTGAGTTAAACATACTTCCCATTTTTGATGTAAGGCATTGTTTAGTACAGTGTCATGCTTCTGAAAGCACACATTGCAAGGCCTATTTGTGGATATCCTCTGGAGGAGAACTTTCATGAAATGACCAGGAAATGGTCAAGACAAGAGATGGAAGAACTGTTGTCTCTGAGCTGCCTTTAGACAGCAGCACTATTATGTTTATCTCTGTGGCACCCACCTGAATTTATGTGAAGGTCCACTGCCTCCCAAGAAGGGGAATGTTCCACACCAAACCTGGCTTACCTCCATTAGTTATAAACTGGTGCAGGGCAGCATGTCCTGTGCTGCTTTATGTTGGCTTAATGCTGAATAAATTGTAACTGTTACTTTGAGTGTAATGCATTTGTCTATTCTCTAGCTTGGTAGCATTGGAGTCAATAGAGAGCCAGCTCCTTGCTACCATATACAATTCTCTTAGTTTTGTGTAACAGATGTGAGCAGTCCATCAGGAGTCTTCTTTCTCAATAACTAAGCAAACCTTTGAGCTGTTGCAGGTTACAGCTGTTGCTGTAGGTTTAGAGGAGTTTGTCCCTTGCAATTCATAGCTTATGGTCTGTATCCACCACTGGCATGCAGGAGACATTTGTTTTCCTGCCCCCTGCCTGTGAGGGAAGAAAAAGAGCTGACTTGCAACGGGAGATAAATCAACTGGTCCTCGTAGTGCGATGGGATGCATTTCCCACTGAAATTGATGGATGCAGTGTGGGGCATTGAAGTGTGTTACACATTTTCCTCCTGCTTTTAGGCCTCTGAAAGAAAGGGATGGGGGTGATTGTGGTTTTGTACTTTTGCAGAGCAGTATGACCCCATACTAACCAGGCTAGGAAGAATCCCTGGGCAGAACTATCATACTCTGCTTCAGTTTCTATATCAAAGTTGTTGTTACTGGCTTCCACCTTAGCAGAGTCACTTAACATTTGCATCTAAAGTCATCATACTTGCTAATATGTTCAATTCACAACCTGAATTGGGAAACCTTTTTCTTAATATTGCCAATTTAGAATAACTATCTGAACAAACTAAAAAAAGAAAATTGCCTGGGAAGGTGAGCTGTGGTGTTTTAGAAAAACATAAGATTAATTGAAATAACTATTTCAGAGTAGAAAAAGGCAGGAGAAAAATGATAAATAACTTCATAGAAAATGGGATTTGAAAGTGAATGTTGCATTACCACATTAAAAGTTCAAATATTTTTGATCTTGAAGAGAGTGAAAAAAGGATAAAAAAACTATTAGTAGTATGTGAAATTTCCTCAGTAATATAACCTTAAAATATACTGTCTCCTACCAATTTAAAAATTATTTAAATCCTTTTTAAAAGCTCTGAAGCTTTTCCCCTCAGTTTCGAGGCAAGTGAGGGAGGTGTGTTTAACAGGCTTAATATTGTAAATTAAAATAAAAGCATGAGTTAGTAATGGAGGATTAAGTATATTTGAAAGCTTTAAAATAATCTTAATGGAATGCAGTATTCTACTTCAAATATAAAATATGCCTTTTTTTAGCCAAATATTCAGTGGGGGTATGTGAATTATTATTTTATATATCTAAAGCATTTAGGCTGCCTATCCCATACTTCAGAAAACAGCTTATTTGTAAACATGATCCTCAATCTGTGTCTTCCTTAGCCAGGGCAGAGAGGCGAAGGAATAAATGAGCTCTCCTGTGTTACTGACTTACAAACTGGCTCCCCCTTCTAACCTCATGACAAAAATGTCAAAAAGATGTCCCTTGACCCAGAAATAAAATCTACTTTAGAATGGATCTCCTTCAAAATAAGACAGCATCTCTTAAATTACACGTATCAAAAGTATTTTTGTGTGTGTTTTAGGACATGAAGATCAGACTGCACCTCTGTTAAAGTGAGAGATGTGAACAGATGGTGTGTTTGTCTTTATCCTTCTATCGGATTAGTGTACCTTGGATTTTTTTCCAAGATAGCGTTTTAATACAAATCAGTTGGTGAAGAGCCTCTTACTATAACGTTGATGTTGATTGGGATGTGCTGCCATCTGTTTACAGTGCTCTGTATTTTGAAAACATCCATCCCTACATCACGTAGACAAATCTCTTGATCTTTAATAGGATCAATAGGGATGTGAAGTTGTTGGTTTGATGTCACTGAAGACACTGGTTTGAATTAAGGAAAACACCCAAAAGGTTGTTCTAAAGAATTCACAGTAATGGAAAATAGCACAGCCTTCTTGAACTTGGTGAGTCTTGCTGTGAAGATAATAAGGAATTAAACCAATTGTTAAATTGACTGTGATTTATATCGGTAATTAGGAGTGCAGTCACCTGTTGTCTCTGTACTATTTTTAGTTGGCACTGAGTTTGAACTGGACATGGGCTTCCAGTTCTAGAAGACTTAGCTGTGGAGGATATTGAGATGTGCAGATTCAAGGGTCTGGCTTTATTTACCATGAACACACTTTTTTTTTCATGCATAAAGGAAGAAGATCCAGAATTTCAAAAGGTAGTCCCTCCTCAGAAAACACATTCTGGAGTTTTGGTGCTATTACTGGAAGGATCTAGAAATAAAAATATCATTAAATAAAATGCTTATTAGCCTCCATCTGAAGAGGAAATTTATTTATTCCACACTTAGCAGATGTGTAACACCAGTAATGAAGATAAGCAACATTGTGTAGAAGTTGCCAAAATATAAATTTTTATGCTTTATATTGAAACATATCTAAGTACAGAAGGAAGGTAGCAATCAAAGAAATTAAGATTTTCCACTTTCTATTATTGCCTATCTATTGCTACTGCAAATATCTTCTATACTACTGTAGAGTTAATATATGTGCAATACCCTATTTTTTGCAAAACATGAAACTTAGAGGGACATTAGTATTCCTGATGTTGTTATACTTTATATTGATTACACATTGCTAATCTACGTTGCAAAATAGTAGATTTCAAACATTTGAAGTCTTTTTTTGTTGTGCAGAATCTTTCTGACATACTAAGTTTTCAGAGTCTTTTATGTTCTTACTGAAAACTTTTAGTTCTGACTTTTAGGAAGGAACTTGCTTCTCATTTAATTTAGAATAAGCTTGGAGTGCTCTAGCATTTGAGGACTAACTAAACATTACCAAAACATACTCTAGGTGATCCTACTCTGGCAGGGGGGTTGGACTAAATGATCTTCTAGGTCCCTGCCAATCCCTAACATTCTGTGATTCTGTGAAATGGCAAGAGTAAAGATTACCAGGTTTGAAATTTGCCACTCTGTACATTATGTGCCAGAGACTTAGTTCATCTTTGATGTCTGAACTCTGAGTAAGTACTTCTGGTCAAACCTGGCTCAAATCCTATTTAAGAATGACATCCTCATGAATTAGTCTGTTTTGGTTTTTCTAGCTGGGCATTACGGGAGTCATAAGCCTATGCAGGATAGCAGCTTGTCTATATAACCCAGTTTCCTCCTTGTGCAAAGTAGAAACCAGCTACTGTCCTCTGTCTGACTTGCTGGATTTATCACCCTGTTTTGCTTAAAGATGGTGCTGGATATGGAAGATACAGCTTACCTGCTAAATAATGCAGTGAGTATGCAGAGGAATGGATCTCTAAGGAGACCATATAAGCTGAAAAATAGTGTTTCAGTGGAGTGTGTTTTAGAGGTGATGCTCAGGCTACCCAGTCAATAGGGAAGGGGCAAATAATTTATTGCTGTAATTGTAACTTTAAACTGATGTAGATGTGTAATTGCCACGAAAATGAGTGAAGTGTAGAATAGTGCTGCCTAGAATCCTTATTTTCAACAAAATACTGGTGTATTCCGTGTATCAAATTAAGAAGGTGAGATTTAGATCAAATTATGACCTCAGATCTCTGAAGAGCTTTTGGGTTTTGCTCTGTAATGATTCTTGCAGAGGCTGTGCTCCTGATTTCTACCACATAATTTTTAATAGATTTCTGTTTAACTTGGACTTTGCCTCTGGGTGTCACTTCACAGAGCAAGTCAAGCAAACCCTTCAGCAGCAGACAGTGCACTGTTCTGAAGGACATGGTTATCTGTGCTGTACAGAGAATAAGGTATTTAAGTCAGATGTGAAGACTGGCTGCTAACTATATGCTGCCTTGTCTGAGTGTAATGGTACTGTAAATAAGTAATAATTGTTGTTTTGTGATTCCCTCTATAGGCGTTGGCAAAATAACAAGTAGTTTATACCCATCTGAAGTTCAAGCACAAAAGATACAATCTGTTTTGTATGTTGTGGGTGTTTGTACAGTCATGTTTACCTTACATAGAGATCCAGTAAATAAAAGATGGTAGTCACAGAGACTTTGAATTGATAATAAAGATTTCCTTAGCTTTATGATAGCAGGAGTTAGTAGTATTTAAATAATAGCAGTATGCTTAACATTGTTTCTCTGGTAATTACCACAGTGTTGTAGATATGCAGTTCTATAGCAAACTCTAGACAGTTGTGTTTGTGCTCAAGTCTATACATAACAAGCCCTAAAGCTAACACATGTGGCTGTCATGTTTATGGGGGAAAACTGCTACAATCACAAGACCCCCTAGTGTGATAAGTCTTTATGCAAATACAGGCTACTTAATACTGCTTTCTTTGAGGAATTGTGGCTATTTGCTGTATTGAAGCTCTTTTCCTAGAAAACAAAAGTAATTTATTTTGGCAACTTGCAATTTTGAAAATGTTGACAGTCATAGTTGTAAACTGTTATTTTAGGTGTCATTGTACCAAACTACTTTCTATTTTTTTTACACTGCCTTTTAATGAGGGTAAAAACTATTTAAGTATCCCCTCAGCATCTGGTTAGAGCTACCAGCTTAAGTGCTGCTATAGCTGTCTGTGGACTGAGGTGACAGCCAAATGTAGGCATTAACAGGAAGCCTGCACTGTGGGGGAGAAGGGGGTGTGTTAGCAGAGGAACTGTGGGGACACTTAGGTCTGCTGCAGGCAGACCCTGGAGTGGGGCAGGACCTATGCTTATGGTCACAGAGATTTGCTGCAGCAGGTGTTCAATGAAGCACTTGAACAAACCCCTAACAGACTCCTTCTGTTCTTTGCCAGGAGCAAGATGTGGAGACTGTGCATGGCTCAGTCCATGTCACCATGTGTGGGACTCCAAGAGGAAACCGGCCAGCTATCCTTACTTACCATGACATCGGGCTGAATCGTAAGTAGGCTTTTTATTTAGTAGCACAGGTATAGTCTGATTCCTTACCACCACAGCCACAATCACCCTGTGGAAGTGGTGATGGTCAGGAATCCTCTTCCAGGTCCTTGCTTATTTATGTCCATTGCAACTTGTTAGGTGGTACCTAATTCTTCTCTTACAGCAAGTTGAATTCTCAGATTTTTTTTTATTTTTTTTTTTTTGTTATCCTTGCAAATTAAATAATTGGAATGTTTTTTTACTTAAAGGAGCAAAAGTTCTCTGGTACCTCAGTCATGATGTATAAATGCTGTAAAAAATTCCATAGGGAATGGCTGAGGGAATATGGCCAGCAGGATTGAAAAAAGGCTCTTGTCTGAGAGTTTTATGATGCTGTGCATAAAATCAGGATCAGTCAAAATGAGTGCTGATGTTGTCCTAAGACCAGTGTTAAGAAAACTTCTATAAGGACCTTTTACCTTACCTGTCATATCCAAGAATATAATGCCCTCATATCCAGATCTGCTCTTATTCTTTTCATCATTACTGTTTGCTTCAGACAGTTTGCTGTCTCTTAATTGTGTATCAATATTTACATTTAACACTTGCATATATCTTAAGTCTGGCTATTGCTGGTATGTGGATATTACTTACAGGAAAATAAAACTTTTTATGGAACTGTATTTTGGATTTTCAGTGGATCAGGACAGAGCTTAATCTGAATCCCATCTTTGAATAAGAGTGGGGTTTTTTTTCTTTGTAGACTTGCAATGTCTATGGTGAAGAAATTTTCTTGATGTTTGAAAAGGGACGATCTTTTTCCCAAAGTTGCATATTCTCCTAAAGCTAACTTTAATTTTCCTTGTAAAACATTTTTAGCTATTGCAGAATATATGTTGTAGTGTGAGGACGTTCAGAAACACACAGAGAATATGGAACCATTTCTAGGCACCTCAAAAATGTTGCTGCAGTATGCATGCTTTCCACTTCAGGAAGAAAAGATCGTGATCTCTCTAATATTGCTTAAAATTCAGAAATCAAATCACCTCAAATTTGGGAACCTAGAGCATTGACTATGCCAGAAATAAGGTTTTATTTTGAGCTGCCTGCAGCAGCCCCTCATGTAATGTTTATCTTGTAATATTTGGGCACTATAACAAGTCACGATCTCAGCCTTGGATACTTTTTTCCTCCATCTGTTTTGACACAGTCCAAAGAAAAATGACTGGATGAGTAAATGGACAATTTCATCTAAGCCAAAACCTGGAATGAATGTTCACTACATTATATTAGTATTTTAACTTTGCATAAAGAATGTTTGGGGGGTTTTATTGTTATTTTAGTGTACTGATAAAAACACTTCTGGCAGGTACTAAAATAACATGGGTAAGTCTTGGCTAGCCATGAAGGAGCTGTTCAGGCTTTTTGCTTCAAGGATTTAAGGCATGTTGGCACAGGTTGCTTTGTAGCAGGGCTTTACTGGTCTTTCCCCCTTAGCTTGGGAAAATTGTCAGTTCTTTATTTCTGTAACATAGCTTTCCTGATTGAAACAACTTTTTCATTAACCTGCAGGACAGGTTAATAGATTATTTTATTCTAGCTGCAAACTTGCTATTTCCTCTCAGCATAATTATTCAATGTTTTCTTTTTCTCAAGATAAAACTTGCTTCAATCCCCTCTTCAACTTTGAGGATATGCAGGAAATCACCCAGCATTTTGCAGTCTGCCATGTGGATGCACCTGGTCAGCAGGATGGAGCACCATCTTTCCAAGCTGGGTGAGTTGTCAGGGAAACAGACCATGCTTTCTTTTTGGAAAAAGTCTTGATCTGAAGTTTAGTTGAAGTACTTGCAGCAAACACAGTAGTTGGTTTTTGATCTTAAATTCTGACATTGAGATCTGGGAGCTCAACTGTGTTGTGCCAGTTCACAGTAGGTTTTGGGGCTGTCATTTTGTGGTTTCCCTCTGATAACTAGTCTGCTTGTGAAGCAGTTCCTTGAGATATGTCTTCATCTGTCAATTTAAATATATAGTTTACCTCATTTTTATAATAGCATCCTAAATACAAAACTAATTGTTACTATAAAAAAGATAGACATGAACCACTATATAGTGTTCTTCCTAAATGCATATTTTTTATTAAATAGCAACATGTTAAGTAAATCTAATAACCTACACAGAAAATACAAGTTATTAGACAGTAACAAAACGATGCATCTACTCAACATCATAGATGGATGTATATTCCTGACCATGTATCATCTATGATGCTGTGAGCACTGTCTGCCAAAATCCTTGTCCCATTTAGGTCAAAAGAGACAGGTTTGCCTTAAGATGACCCTTGTGTAGGAATCAGCTTGGTTGAGGAATGGAGCAGCCCACATGCCAAGGGGAGGGTACAAAGTAAGGAACATTTGTTCCTAGGTATTAAGGAGCTTATATGTACCCATATTGCATGAGCCAGTTTATTTCCCTTCTTAATTTTTAAGCTGGTCTGATGCTAGGGAGGTCATGATAGGCCAAATTCTCAGCTAGCGTTAGCTGCAATGGCTCAGTTGTTATCAGAGCATCCTGCAAAGCTATTTCAGTTCCCCCACTTTGTATCTGTTTAAATTATGAGCTTTTAAGTGTCTTAATTCTCATGTACTAAATTAGCTTTAACACGTCCAAGTTGTCAGCTGCATAGGGCAGCCATCATGGTCTAAGCTAGTAAAGACCACTGCTTAATAACACAATGAAGGTACAAGAAGGTACATTAGCTCTCCACCTAGGAAACCAGCTTACTCAGGTTAACAGTCATAGATGTTGTGGTGACAGTAGCTTTTGTCATGACAAGGTTTAGCTTCCCAACAAGAAAATAAATTAAAGTTTTTCTGTACTGTTTGGTTGGGGTTTTTTTTTGGTTGGTTTTATTTTGGAAACTCAACTAGAGAATCATGAAATCTAGTCCTGAGGGGAAACAGAGTTGGATACATTTTAGTCAGATGCTCTCTAGTTACTTCAGGTGGGTTTCTTTTCCCATGTGCTACTCGGCTCAGAATTTGTTCAGAATTTCCTTCCCTCATTTTTTTTCCTGGTCTTTGCAGAAGACCAGGAGTATTAACTGAATTGTTTATATTGAACTTCCTCATCAACTTCATAGTCCTTAATGTGGCTTCATTTTTCCTTATCAATGTTAATAGAAAGCTATTGTCACTTTATAGCTGTGGAAAATTGTGTGGAAAAAAAATTGCTTGGAAATTATTTGCCAAAAATCTAGATCTCACTGCTGTAGTCTGGCCCTGAAACAATGGGGAAACTTTGTTGTGCTGGACCTGAAGTACAGATGTGGTGAATGTGGTTGGAAACTCACCTCTCAAGTTCAAACTGTTTCAGAAGTATTAAGTGTTGACTTTTCTTGGAAGAGATACTTCATGGTCTGTTTTGCTCCTAGCCACATCTGTAATCTTCTAAGTCACATCAAGTACCCTATAGACTATGCTCATATTTCTGCTAAATTACTTGTGCTTGCTTCTGATTTAAATTCAGCTTATACTGTCAATGATCTTATAACACACACATTTGATATTAAATTTACTGTGAACACTGTGTCTAAGTGTTGCAGCTTACTCTACTGAAAGTTGTGTAGGAACTCCACAAACATATGTTTATTGTAGGTATGTGTATCCCTCCATGGATCAGCTGGCTGAAATGCTTCCTGGAATCCTTAAACAGTTTGGGTGAGTGCAGAATTATTTACTTAACTTTCCTCATTCTTGTCTCTATGGCACATCAAAGGAGCAGAGCAGGTATTCACCTGTGATGTGCCTGAAGCTTCAACCTGGCTACCTGGCACTTTGTTGGACTTTATGGTTGTAGTTGCTTTTTAATTTCCATGTTACAGATGGATTACTTTTGCCTTTACTTCTGAAAGAGCTTATTTGTTGGCCTTTTTTTGAAACGACTGTTTATTTTTAAGCAGGAAACAACTCTGAGTAGAATCCCATGTGCCTAACTTAGAGGCTTCCTCCAGTATTTTCTGTGTCACCCTCAAAAGGGCAGGGCACAGACAATCTGTTCTTCCCACTATAACTACTCAAGTTTTCCTGTGTGGTTAGCAGGAAAAAAGTAGTTGCATCTGCAGGCACTTACTCTATTGTTTCTCTGACTTGAGTGTTAGGTGTCATTGCCTCTCTGTTCTCTACCTGCAGCAAGTTTAGGTGTCTGTCCCTTAAAGCTTAGATTTAGCATGAGCTGTAGTTGAGAAAGGGAAAAGTGCTTCCTCTGTAGTTGGTGCTCCTGGCACACAATGTCGAGTGCAGATAGGTACTTCCAAGGGCTTTTCAGACCAAGCAGAGAAACGCTGGCATTCTGGGTTAGGCAGCCTTGGAGAACAGACAGGCACGACTGTGTAGACACTGGTCAGTTGTAACCTGCTGTTATCAAATACCCTGGACCAGTTTATCTTGCTACCTTAAAAGATGTACTTTTTGAAATGCCTAATGTAAGGCACAAGTTTGCCAATTCTGCTTTCGCTCTGAAAAAAAAAAAAAAAAAATTAACAATGTCAGCACCTTGAAAAAACTGGAGTGTACTTACAAACCCTCGATTTAAAATTGCTAATGGGAATGGAAACTGTACTCTGGTATTTTACTAAAAGCATGGTTTAACTTGTTTTTATGAGGGGTTTTATCTACTCTTTCCTTCTATGTATTTTCTGAGACCTTGAAGGTGATGCTTTAAAACCAGTTTCAGTTAATGCAAATATTTGATTTGTCTCTGCCCTGTTTGGTTATGAAGTTTAAACTTTATTACCCTAGTGGCTGGATAGCATGAGAGGTTTCCCTGCCAGTCCCCTGTTAAGAGCAATCAGCGTTCCAGTTGGATAGCTGTACTGGGGTGGGTAGGGGGATCCAAGGGAGGGGGGAACTTTGTGTTCAGGCTGCAGATTTCAGATCTGTATCTTCTAAGTTTTTCTGCTGGAGGCTAACAATTTCATTCCAGGATTAGCACAATGCTATAGTTGCTTGATATATTTACTTTTAAGATAAGTGAGAATTGCTGCTGCCCTGCAATGCTTGAGGTCCAATGTCCTGCAAATCTCCCTAAACCAAGCCAGCTGTCATATTGAGCTCCTTACAGGGGCTGGTGTTATTGCTGAGGGTCCAGGGTTTACCTGAGCTACAGCCTACCCTTCAGTAAATACACATCAGCCTGTGAAAGAGGAAGGCTGCTGAGGTGGATTACTTTTTTTTGGTGCTCTCTTACTCATCTCTTCTGTTTTATTGCTGCACAGGCTGAAGACAGTTATAGGAATGGGAACTGGAGCTGGGGCCTACATCCTAACCAGATTTGCTGTAAGGTTTTTTTGCTGAAACTTCCCTAAAGCCATAAACTTGATTTCCCTGATGTGTTGTGTTGTCACCCCTGTAACATGTGCAGAGAATTCTTGCTCTGCCGTGCCTGTTTAAGTAAGCAGTTCGGCTTTTAAGTGAAATACCACAATCTGCGGGATAGCTAATTCAGAAGACTTAGATTTTCCATCTTAAGGCCTGGGTTCTACCCAGTTAATTTGCAGAAGGTTTTTTTAATGGGAGTTCTCTATTTAAACTGAGGGTGGAGAAGAAGTTAAATCTTAATGTCCTCCAGCTGCTCAGTTGAATTGCTTAAATGAAAAAAATTTTTTTTCCATACATATGCTTGTTTTGTGTGAGAGAAAACTAGACCTACTGCCTTCTTACCTGGGAGATAACTTGCTAATTTAAATTTTATGCTGACTGTCAAGTTGCAAATGGTATGTGATGAATCAATCCTAAACCTTTTCTTTTGCAGTTAAACCACCCAGAGATGGTGGAGGGGTTAGTTCTCATTAATGTGAACCCTTGTGCTGAAGGTTGGATGGACTGGGCAGCAACTAAGGTAAACATTTTAAAGTTAATAAAATAAATCATACTGTGAGCCTGTCAAGTGTGAGGAGCTGGGCAAGCTTGTGTGTCAAGTCATGGCTGCAGACAAAATATCCCACTTCAATTCCTTTGGCATTTATTCTTCCCTTTGCAAACATACCTCCTGCAGGGCTAGTGATAAAAATAAGTACTTGAACAAAATGGATACCCATGTTGTAATGGAGCATGGACAATTCTTATGGACTAGTAACTTCTGGGGAAAACCTAGCCTAAGCTAGCTACAAGGTAGTTTTGGAAACCACTTTCTTTCAAGTAAATGTCAAGCATAGTGTAACATTCAGTTCTTTCTTGTCCATGTCTTTGTTTACCAGCACAGTCCAATATGTGAACTAGAGTACAGAAATATATTCAGAACAACATCTTCCAGGTTTCAATCATCTGGTTAAGTCTGAGATGCCAAAAAGACTCAGAAAAAGGACATTAGCTATAGTAACTGTGGACAGTTTGTTCATACAACCAGACTATTGAGTGGAAAATTTTCATGTACAAAAGCTCTTGCTAACTGTATTTTGTAGTTGTAAGAAAGATTGCAGTGTGGGAAAGCAGGCACTGAGAACTGGTTTCAAAAATCTTTCTGGAACCACTATATATAAATAAGTTACATTATGTGTCACTCAGATTTAACCTGTTAAATCTGTTAAGCCTGTTAAAAAATTTCTCAGGGTAAACTGATGAAAGGCAAGTTGTATCACTGTGTCTAAGTGAATGGCAGTTGTTACAAATGCTTTAAGAACAAAAATTGGTGTCCTTTTTTAACCACATAGTAAACCCATTGTAAGTATCTAGGGTGATATTAAATATAAATTCAACCTGTATCATTCTAGAAGAAACCTACCAGAGCTGAGATGTAATGTTCTTTAAGGATTAATTCCTCTTTTTTTTTTAAAAAAAAAAAAAAATATAATTTAGTATGCCAGTTTAATTTGGTAAGTTTGATCTGGAAGTACATCTAGTAACTCAACAAAGCTGATGTGTCCTGGTTGATCCATTTTGGTTATTTTGCCCAATATCTCACTTAACTTAAATTCTTTCATACCTGTATCTCTGTCTTCCACCCTTCTTAAATACTGCTGACCTCAGGAGTACTGTGGTTGCCCCATATACTTCCATCCTTCCGAAGCAAGAGCACATGCACTGGAACATGAGCTTTAGGTACCAGCTCCAAGGCATTGTCAGGTTGTTGGGGATTAATTGGACAGTAACTGAAACCCATCTCTCTCTTGCTTGGTGTTCTTGCAGGGAGTGATTCCATATATACCTATGCAACTAGTAGTGTGTTCCCTATATCGCTGCACTAGTAAAGACATGTTGTGAGTGACTCCAACATAAATACCCCTAATGGTATTTTATCTAAATTGAGAGATAAAAATACTAGCCCAGGATACTGTATATGTAAGGACAGCAGAGAATAATCCATTGGTCTACTTATGGGTAGTTGAAGGGCTTTAATTATCAAGGATTGTTTTAATATCAGTTACTTATATAATCTTGCTGTTCAGATTTCAGGCTGGACAAATGCTTTACCAGACATGGTCATTTCACATCTTTTTGGAAAGGTAAGTATACTGAAAATATTCCTGTAATGTATTCAGTCATCTCTATTTACCCTGTGGTGCTGAAAGGAGGGGAGAAGCCTTCACTTAAACAACTAAAGATGAAGTTAAACTATGAGATAGGATTCACATTTGTGTTCCCAGTATTTTGGCAGTGGTACACAGCCATGATACTTGTCTGTGTCTCAAGTGCATCTCAGTCACAACAGATCTAGTAGGGGCTGTTCCCTGTTTTAGATGACCAACATTTTAACATAAGTATTGTATGTGCTCATGTTCTGAGCAGAATTATCCCACAGATATATATATATTTTTTTACATGATATACTTTAACACTGGAAAATGCTGGTTATCAATACTAATGGTGATCTTTGATGAAAGCCTCCTTTAATGGAAAGTGTTATACTGTTTTCTGAGGCTACTTTGTTGTGCTAGAAACTGTTAGTAAATTCAATGGAAAACTATTCCAGCAGAACAAGGAACTAATCTGTAAAAGTTTTAGAACCAAACTGTTAGAACATACTAGTGATTGAAGTCCTTGAAACTTAGTTATTTACTATTGTGAAACAGATTTCTACATTACATAGATTTGTAAGCTTTCATCATCTTCTTTACCCTGGAAACATTAATTGAGCAGCTTTTTATCCTGAGTCTTTTTTAACCTCACTCTTCTTACTGTAATTATCTGCACTACAACTACATATTCTGCAATCATAAGATCTTGACTTTATAATATACTGAAGTTTTTAAGCAAAAAAAAACCCCACCAAAAGTACTGCAACCAGAGGTTAATTTTAATTCTTGGTGACACTACTGGGTGCTAGAAGCTGTCCCTTCCCTAAAGGTTTGCTCCTGTGTTGTAGACACAAGTCTGACACATGACTGCTGTGCTATGTCTTCAGATCATTTCAGAAAATAGCCCTTGTTCTGAACAATTCTGTCTCCACTGTAGGAAGAGATTCACAGCAACCATGACCTGATCCATACTTATCGTCAGCATATTATTAATGATATGAATCAAACCAACCTTCATCTCTTTGTCAACTCTTACAACAGGTAAATACATTTACCTGATTTCTAACTACAAACTATTTTAAGTGGTTATCCAGCTCTTAGAGCCAGTATTACTTGTGTGGTGGAGTTACTTGTATTCCCCCAGGATAAAGTTCTGCTTGACAGTGGCTTAGGGATCTCAAATGGTTTGCTTATGGGAGAAGGACCTTGTGCATTTGTGGGGAGAAAGATAGTACTCTGGAACTGAACTAAGACATTGATACTTCAGTCTAAGAATGGTTCTCCATCAGTTGTAGAGGCTACAAAATGTATCATTGTGTCTGTTTTTTCTAAACAGAAGGGTATAGAATTATCTGTAAAATTTCAGTGTGTCAAGAGCTTTTATCTTCTCCATCTTTTCTTTTTTAGTCGGAGAGACCTAGAGATTGAGCGCCCTGTTCCTGGAATAAATGTTGTTACCCTTCAGTAAGTATTTTATTTCCTACCAGTTCACCTGCACATGATGTGAGCTGAGAGATGTGATCATTAGGTTCATTGCAATGCATTGCGGAGCTGTAGCTGAATGTGCTTCTTTGCTAGTAATGGATCTTGTAACCTGTAGGAAACAAGAGGTTACTGCAAGTCAGGGACCACCATTAGGAAGACTTTCCTTCAAACTTCAGTCATATTAGCTGAAATGGAAAGCTGAGTAGTTTGTCACTGCATCTGCAAACTTGGTCACACAGTAATAATTGAAAAGCAGATGTAGTTAGCTTTGCCTGGTAATATGTCCTAGTTAATGGGGAAATATCAATGTACTTAAACTGTGCTCTTATGACTAAGAGTATGAAGAAAATCAAGGTAGATAACAGTGGCATTGGAATGGGCTGCCCAGGGAGGTGGTTGAGTCCCCATCCCTGGAAGTGTTTAAAAACTGTGTAGATGTGGTGCTGGGGGACATGGTTTAGGGACCCTGGCAGTGTAGGGTTAATGGCTGGACTTGATGTTCTTAAAGGTCTCTTCCAGGCAAATGATTATGTGATTCTGTGAAAACCAATTAAACACAAGCAAAAAAACCCACCACCACCACCAACAAAAACAAACAAAAAAAACCCAAAAAAACCAAACAACAAAGCAGCCTCCCCCCCAAACAGACAAAACCAACAAAACAATAAAAAAAACCTTCAGGAAGTTGGAGCAAGTAAGAGAATGACTTTCTGCCAGAGCATATGCTAATAGCTTTTCATTTATGCTGCAACTTGTGCAATGTAATAGTTGTGTTCATCTGCTCAGCTGCTGATGTTTATACACAGGAGACTGAGAATGCTTCTCTGCCAATTTATTTGAAATTGACAGGTCCAAAAACTGAAGCTCAGACAGGGGTGAGAATTTGATGCTGATGTTTACATTCAGTTTCTAATAAAACAAGGAATAATAGTGCTGGAAAGTACTCTACAAATACCTGGAGGTTGTAGTCAGGTAATGGTTAGACTTTTCTCTCTTGCAACTAGTGACAGGATGAGAGGGCATGGCCTGATGCTGTGCCAGGGGAGGTTTAGGTTGGTTATTAGGAAGCACTTGCTCACAGAGAGGGTGATCAGTCATTGTAATGGACTGCCCAGGGAAGTGGTGGAATTGCTGTCCCTTGGAAATGTTTAAAGACAGACTGGATGTGGTATTTAGTGCCATGGTCTAGCCATGTGGTGGTGATAGGTCATAGGCTGGACTTGTTAATCTTGGATGTCTTTTCCCAGCCTCAATGGTTCTGTGAAAGGGCTGATTGCTAATTGCTATGACATGGGGAATATGACAGGTTCTCAGGCAAGGTATCAGATCACACCAGCAGATCTGCAGCTAATACAGTAGATATGTTTATATTAGATGTCTGGAATACAAACTTGGTATTTTTCACATACTACCCATCTCATCCTTTCAGCAACACAAAATGCAGCTTAGGGCAAGTCTGGGCTGGGTTGCAGAGATAATACCACTGCTCTGTACTTCCTTGCAGATGCCCTGTCCTCCTGGTGGTTGGCGACAGCTCCCCGGCGGTGGATGCTGTGGTGTGTACATATATCAAGACGTCTTTGCCACTGTGCTATCAGGCAACGAGCCAAGAAGCTGCACGAGACTGGCAGAGCTCATGGCTGTGCAACAGCCTCGCTGGCTATCAGTCCAGCCCAGCTGGCTCTTCTCTTTCACACCATGGGAGAGCTGCCATTAATTCTTTGCTGTTTGTCCCCTCTGTCTATGAACCATTATTTAATAGCTACTGCATTAGGAACAATCACCACAGCAGTTCCAGTGAACTGCAAATATTTTCCTTTAGAGACGAATCTGCTGCTGGTATTTAAAGTTGTTCTGTGGTGTTGGAGCTGTGCCCCGGATCACTATGGAAGCGAAGAGCTTCTTTTTGACCATTATAACTCACCCTAGATGACTGGATGACTTCAAATGTTGTGACTTAACGGGCATGCCCAGTCTGTTGGCTTTTGGCCATATGGCTGCTCACCACTTGGGATGTTACCAGATAGCCCCAAATCACAAGATAAACAACACTTGTTGCCACTGGAGTTCCAGAAACAGATGAAAAAAAAGTCTTCAGCTCCTAACAAATGGGTTTGTTTGTACACAGAAAAGAATACAGTTAGAAATACATGCTGACCTACTTGGGTTTAAAGACATATATATTTATACATAGATATTTTTGTACAGAAGCCTAAGATACTCAGTTTAGTCTGTATTAAGTCAGAAAACAAGGTATTTAATCATTTTTATTCAGCAGTTCCTAATTAAAATATTGTGTATAATGCCTTATCCTTTTGTTCTGTAATATAGGTTGAATGCAACTCAAAGCTGGACCCAACGAGGACCACACTTTTGAAGGTAATAACAAAAGCTGTTTTTTGAACAAACATTCCCCTCATTTAAAATCAGCTGGATTAGCTAAAAAAGCAGAACCAGAGCCATGCCCTGCAGTACAGATAACAGGGAGAAAATACAGTTCTGATGTGGAAAGGCAGTTCCTTCAGGATAAGAGTATTTTAGTAGGATAAATGAGTTGGGGTTTCTTGTCAAGGTCAACAACAGGGAATTTCTCATCTCCTCCATTTTAAAACAGATGAGGTGAGACTTTAAATGCTCAGTATTTCACATACCCATAATGAATTTGACTAGAGCTTGCAAACCAGCTCATTCCATTTCTGTGCTCACCTGTCCATCAGCAGTAGTGTTGGATTAATAAGCTGATCTATCAGCCATGGCTTTTTAACCTGCCCTTTATGATGACACAGTTCGGGATATCTTACTGTTGAAAATTATACTTATTTTCCAAAAAGTTCATAAAATACACTTCTAAGCAGGAAAACATTATGCAAAGGCTTTGGTTCATCCTTGGCATTTAGATTATAGGTGCAATCTTTAGCTCATTTCTTAAAAGTAAAATGGAATTGGCTGTAATAGCATGAAAATGTAAAACAGCTTGGTCATGCTTCTGCTGGGAACTTTTACTGCATCTTTATTTATTGAACTAAACAGTGAAAATTATAATAATTATTTACTTTGTTGGTTTTTTAAATGCACTTTCCTCCTAATGTTGAGGAGCCACACTACTGAGCTACAATGTGGATATCACACTCACCCTAAGAAAAAAATTTGACATGATCTTATTCATGTCCTGTCAGTGGCCAGCCTTTGCTCAGTCCAGGGGTGTGGCTGATGCCAGATCCTGCTACAGGCCTGTTTTGCTGCTAACTAATCCTAGATAGGATTTGGGGTTTCCTGTAATTAACAATTCAAGTGTTTTCAGCTTATGGTGTTCCTTGGAACGGGACTGTTTTTGTTGGGTGGACTTTGAGGGGTGGAGCAGCAGGAAAAATGAAATGCTCCAAAAATATTGCATGCACTTAAGATAGCTCTTCTAATTTGGCTTTCCCTGCTTCCCTTGGCTAATGTTTGCCATCTGCAGTCTCAGCAAATCATTTTTCCCCCCTCTCACCTCTGAGGTTTAGGTGTTTATTAATTCACTGCTGTTTGTTGGTCAGGTCAATATAAAGTAATGTCGTAATTCAGAGGTGAACTTGTAACCAGGACTAACAGGCTAGTTACTATGAAACTGGTAATCACTGTCTAGGAAAAAAAAAGAACACATTTATTTGTAGCTACAGCCAGTGCTTTGCCTGAGGGTCAAGACACTTTGATGTGCAGTTGTAGCTTTTATAAACGTTTAACAGCTTACTTTGGTGTGTTCATCTACATGTGTGCTACTTGCACACACACAAAAAATATTTTTCTGCCAGATAGCTGAAAAGGTCATTTCAATATACCCTGAGCATAAAGTATTTCCTTTGGCATCATGCTAACTGGTTGTTCTCATCCTCATTTCAGATGGCTGACTCTGGTGGGCTCCCTCAAGTTTCCCAGGTAGGATTTGGCTGATGGAAATCCTCCTAATTCTGTTCTGCGGCATGTCAGACTGCAACAAATGGGTGTTTTCCTGGAGGGTACTTGCTGTTCCCAAATGTCAGCCAAAAGGATGGTTATGATTTCATGAGTAATGATGTCAGTTGGTCATCTGAGCTTTCTTTTTTTCTTTAAAGAGTAATGAAGTGAAAAATTAAGATTGGGAGGGGATATTATTTCCACTAATAAAGACATAACCAAGTAAAGGTCTAAGATGGGAATGCAGAGGTATTTTATGCCTGCCTACTAAGACAACATGGCTTAATGCTTGTACACTAGTGTTTTAAAAACATTCTTATTTGTGTTATTTATAGTATAGATCAGGAAAGTGGGAAGCAGGAAATAGCAATGCTATGTTCTTATGTGCACAGCGAATGGAGTTTCTGAAATACATTTGGGCATAAATTCCAAGGCTGCTAATAAAACCAGGCTGGGAAAGTTAAATCAGCTTTAGAATGTGATCTAACATCTAAACAGAGTTTGTAATACATGCAGCTGGGAAGTCCCTGTCCAGAGAATAAGCTTTAACAACAGGAAAGGGGGGGGAAAAAGGTTTTTTTTTAAAACCCACATTGTATATACATTGGTTCTGTTATACAAAGTTCATCCTTTGCACTGATTCAGATACATGCCAATACTGACTATATTTTTTTTTGTGCAAAAATAGAGGCTGTGGGGGTTGTTGGGTATTTTGTCAGCAGCAAAGTAAAACACCGAGTTCCTGATTGCAAGGGTGTCAGTCATAGGCAGTTGTACTTGCATATTTCTGCTAAACTTTTCTCCTCTGTAAACATAACTCTTAGCTCTGACCAGCTGAATTTGTTCTCTGCTCATTAGGAATTGCTCAATTATTGGCCCTATGTGAACTGCCTTGCATATTTTGAGAGGCCAGTTGTTTGACTTTGGCTCACCTGCCTCAGTAACTGCTTGAGCAAAGTTTCAGCCAGTCTTAGACCACTTGTAGTCACTTCTCTGTAAAGCTTATTCTCAAATGCATGTTTTCATTTGGTAAATAATGGGGCAAGGGAGCAGACCAGGGAGGGGAATGATGGAATTCTCTCATGTAGATGAAATTTTCAGACATACAGTAGAACCCAGAGAATGTTTAAGATGTCCCTATTAAGATGATAGGGCTTCTATGACATCTATAACATTGTAATGTAACTTGCTGAGCATTGCATACAATAATATTCTCTTCCTTTTTGCAGCCTGCCAAGCTTGCAGAAGCTTTCAAATACTTTGTTCAGGGAATGGGATACAGTAAGTATTGGTTTTATGGAATGGTTCACCTGGCTACCAAAGCTTGTTGGGCATCTTGAGCACCCAGTGTGTCATCTGATTCCCATATGTGGTCTTTTCCCTGCTGGGTATGCATTTACAGTAGTGAAAAAACACCTGTGCTGTCTGGGCAAAGGGTTCTCAGACCAAATTATGTTACTAAGTAGGAAACTTGTTGATGGCTTATACCCACAAATACTTGCTTTACTTTATCTTGATATTCTTAAGGTGGATATTTGTAGTAGTGTACCCTCATTGCCTCAAAATATGATTCTTATACTGCACACAACTGCAAATAGTTCAGGGACCTATTTGATTTGTATCTATAATCTTTCATGTGTGCTTCTGACAGCTGCTGTTATGTAGATACACTGCTAACCAGTGCTGCCAGCAAAGGGAGTAAGAGGAGGTCTGAGTCTCTTTAGTTTTCTTCTGAATAATTGCAGCCACAGTGACATACCTTAGAGCTCTGCCTTGAATCTCTCAGCCCTGACCACCAACTTTGCTGTAGTAGTTCAGGCTGCTTTAACTGTATGCCTGGAGCAGTTGTCCCACACATAAAGCTACCACAAAAAGTGTACATTCAAGCCTTGAAGGCTACTCCAAGGGTGGCTAGGCTTTGAGAGGAAAGCAAAGACTTCGTGGGAAATAAGGCATTAATGAAAGATTCTTCTTCCAGTCCCCTCTGCTAGCATGACCAGGCTGATGAGGTCCCGCACAGCTTCTGGCTCCAGCGTCACCTCTTTGGAAGGACAGAGGAGCCGGTCTCACACTGGGGAAGGCACGAGGAGCCGGTCGCACACTGGGGAGGGAACAAGGAGCCGATCCCACACTGGGGATGGTGCCAGGAACCGCTCCCACACAGACACACGCATCGAGCTGACACCGAATTCGGCAAGCAATGCTGAACAATCAAGCCCCAAGTCCATGGAAGTGTCCTGTTAGATGGCTGTGGGAGGCTTAAACTGGTCACAGTGAGAAAAAGTAATGGATGCCCCCTGTATTACAAAAACATAACTGGTATTAATCTCAAGCTATTATGTAGGATGAACTCTTGTTCACTTGGGTCTGATGGGGACCAAAGAAAAGAAGCATCTCATTTACTCTATCGTTATTCTTGTAACTCAGACAGTTGCTGCTATTGTGCCCTCCTTCAGTGGATGCCAAATTCTAAAGGATACTTGCCAAAATCTGATGTGGTTTCAACACTTCAGAGTCAAACCAGGCTTGCTTAATATTCTCTTAAAAATCAAAGCTGTTACACACCCCTTTTATCTCGTATTCTCTTGAAGTAAACTGGCACAAATTGAAATGAGGTTCAAAGAGGGGGAGAAAAATATCACTATTATGGATGACCTTTAAAAAAGGAAATTAAACAAATGTGTTATGGCCTCATGTTGAAGCTGGAGATGAATTCATTGTATATAGCTTGACTTCAAATGATAGAGAAGTTAATGTATCGTGCATTTATAGGCCTTCTAATTCATTAGTATTCAAGCCTGTTTTCCTATGTACAATAATATACTACTAAAATAGGTGATTTTAATGTGACTTTGAGACAAACTAAATCTTTAAGCTTTTTTATTTCACTTTTTTGAGATTTAGTTCCAGTCTTCCTTTCCCCCCCCCCTTCCCCCCCTAGATCCTAAAACCTGCTTAGCCGAATGAAAACGGGATTTAAATTTAAGCAAGTTAGCGTTTCCTGGTTTGGATCTTGGGCCAAAGGGTTCACCATACTGCAGAAGTTGGTGTAGTTGTAACAAGTAGGGTAGCTGTACATGCCAGCAAAGCAGAAACAGCTTGATTTTTCCTTCAGGCAGCTTCTTATCTTTGCAGCTTAAGGTTTTGTGTCCAGCACAATTGTGATAAATTTGGAATTCTGTAAGTGAAGACAGATCCAGCTGTTGTCAGGAGAGATGAATAACTGTGGGATGGCATGTAATTAGATACTGTACATTCAACTGCCACTAATTACTAGATTTGAAACTGATGAGATCTCACTGGTGCTGAGAAGTGTATTTACAAAGTGATGGAGTGGCAACACTGTTTCTGTGAAATACAGTGTTTAATGCATAAATGTAATGATCTGCTGGTTCTGCATCTTTATGTAGCCTCCTGATACCTTAGGTTACTTTATTTGATGCTAGTGACCTGATAGCTTTCTGCCAGTCAGATTTTCAGTTGGGTGTTCTTAAGTTTGTCCTTCTATAGGTAGCGGGACAGGATTTCCCAAGCTCCAGTGCATACCTGCTGTATTGCAGTCCTCACACAAACAAAACTCAAATGCCGAGCAGTTAAATAGCAAACGTTAATACTTTGGGATTGCTTGTTCAGAAGAACACTGTCTAGGTTACTTTATATTGACTAACTGCAGCTCTTGTGTAGAATATCCATAACAGTTTGTTGGAAGAACAGACAATTTCCAGAAAGAATAAAGCTATTGTGTAAAGTCTATCAAGAAAAGTTTCTTAATGAAGTATTTGTATTTATTTCAAAACAAATAAATTTGTAACTTTGCAATGTCTGGTGTCTTAATGTTATACTTGGAGTACAATAGTGTTTCTCAGCCAGAGTAAATTACTTTCAAAACTTTGTATCAGGATTTTTCTTTGCTGTTCCTTACTTCTGTTCTCAAAGCCTTTTATTTCTTACTCTAGCCTCCTATAGATACTAAGAACATGCAATAGACTTCAATATTGTTATTGTCTGTTCAACATTCTAAAGGATAGCTTTTCTCTAACAAATACACATGTAAAAAAAAATGACCATTGATACAGGGTATTATTAATTTGCTGATTGGAGTTTTCTTTGTATCCCTAGATGTAATACAGTCTAGTGTGATCTGCTGTCTGACACTGACTTCCTCACTGGAGGTGGTGCCTATGGTACTTAGGGCATCCTTTCTGTTATCTATCTGATCTTTAAATCCATTGATGTGACATGTTCCTTACCAATCTCTGAAGTTATTTGGGCTACTGGACTGAAATTGCAGATGCTGCTTTAGACTTTTTAAAAGCTCTTCTTTTTGAACCTCTTATAAGAATCTAGCTTCAGAAAAGTAAAGATTAACCCTTCACAAGTTTTAAAAGGACTCCCCAAAAACAACAAGGACAAGAATCTAAGGGTGTAGGAAGGAATAAAAACATTATTTTAAGGACAGAAATAGAAACAGTTCTCTTTCATCTGCAACTTCCCTTTATCTCAGTGGTTTCCTGTTAAAAGATTGGGTCTTCTTGTAACTTGAGAGGTATTTGCCCCTCAGGGCAAAATATCCCTCTTGGGGTTTGGAGGTTCCTTTTCACTGTTACAAGGGGCTGGGAGCACTGATGCTCTTCAGTGGGGGGAGGGTTTAGGAGTGAACAGAACCCAGATATTAAACAGGCTCTGCTGGGCTTTCTGCATTTGTACCTTCGTAAGTCTGTGCTGCTTTTACCTAGTGGCTTATTTAATGCACTGGGGGTTTCAGGAACAGGTTGGTTTGGGGCTTTGCTGGAGCTATTTTGGGCTGATCCTCCTGTATTTCACAAAGTCCTGCAATAGGAAAATACAAAAGCAAATATTTGGCGTGTCTGAGCCAAGGTTCTGCTAGATGTGATGATTCAGCAGTCATGATTGGACTGATACCAGGAAAGAGCTTGACTTGGTTAACCACAGCCTGTGCCAGTGAAAATGGGAGAAACCTGTGCCAACTCATCTTACAAAAGAAGGGCAAAGTTATGTTCTTTGCTGAGCTGTTCTGGGAATGGCTAATCATTCCTTCCACAAGGACACCATGGTGTGCCTGTCAAGCTTAGGCAGTTTATTTTTGTTTAACAGGGAGGAATGCATCCAAGCCTTCTTGCAGCACAAAGGGATCTGCAAGCACTTCTGAGCAGTGAGGAGTTGCTGGGACTAATGTCAGCTTTTCAACAAAAAGTATTATTTGGGCAAGGAACAGTGTGTACCTGTACAGAAAAGCTGGAAGACAGTACAGAGGAGTAGTGTCTTATCTTGTGCAAGGAGTTATGACTATTGCTGAAGTGCTGATCTCCTAGGATCTTTTAAGTTGTGCTGTAACTGAAGAGAGACAGTGACTTGCAGGGGTATTTTTTTTAGAAATTTTTATAAACCCCCTTTCTAGAGCTTGCAAATGCTGATTTCTTGGAGTATTCTTGGTGACAGAATGTCTGAATACTGCAATGTCACTAAACCAGAAAAGATCAGCTTTTTATCTCACTTCTTTGCCTCAATGTATGAATGGCCACCGTGGAGCAAGGAGCTCCTGTGGCATAGAGGAAATTAAAGATTGGGTAACAGGAGTCTTCCAGAAAATAAACAGCCCATCATAATGCTTTTGGGGTTATAAAGGGTGGAAGAATAGAGAATGAGCTTTCAAGTACCAAGAGGCTTCCTGCTGGAATTAATGTATCTCAAAACCCAATCTTTGGTGCTGTGGTAATCTTCAAAACCATTGGTAGAATGGATATTACTGAAATCTGAGTTATTTCAGTCTCTGCCTGAACCTTGACATCTGCTGCACAAAAAAACCTCAAACTTCAAGCTGGTTTTCCCTTCCACTGTCATTGCAGAGGAGTGGGAGAGGATGTGCTAATACCATGTTGTCGCAGCAGGACTTCTGTGCTGAAGGATGCTGCTTCCTCTTTAAAAGTCACTGGAGACTAAACAGCTGGAAACTTTAACCTAGATGTGTTTTGGGGGTTTATGATTAATATGTTTACGATTGTGTATTTCAAGTGATGGACTGAGCTGGGGAGAGAACAGTTCATAGTAAAGCTGCTTATTTTTTCTCTCTACTGCTGGAATCCTCTTCCTGTCTGTTTTTGCATCTTGGGCAGAGTATCTGCTGAAATCCTCAGTGTGCTGATAACACTGTCTGTTGTTTCTACCAACACAACATGTTGAGCAGAATCTCGTAAGTGCTACTTGCACCTTGGCCCTCCCCCTTCCCACATGTTGGGGTTTTTTTTGTTTGTTTTTTTTTAAATTTATCTACACTATTTTATATCCACTGGAAATCAAAGTCTTTCCTGGTGTATGTGTATATATATATAATATATGAACAGCTGTTTTGATGTGTGGATTTAGTGTTTCCACTGAGCCATATATAGGCTTTTTGTTGATAGCTGATCATTGTCCTGCCTGTTTAAATAACTGAAAGGATGTCAGGGTATTTTAAGAGATCAACCCTTCCCCCTAGGCCCTTTGTAACAGACAGACACAGCCTCTCACTGTTTCTATCTATTGCTTCATTAAAGGCTCCATTCATTTTATAAAAAACACAGCTGCTGACCAGTGTTGGGGGGGAAGAAAAAGGGGAGGAAAAAAAAAAAGCTTCTGTTTCCAACTGCCAAACAGTTCAATGTCTGTTCCCTGCTACTCAGCGTGGGGATCCTTTTCTCACCCAGCACCTCCTGGAGGCTGGAGGAGAATTGTTTGGACGTAATTAAAGAGGCAGCCCCACACACCCTGTACACACCCTGTACACCCTGCAAATTTGTGGTACCTGCGGCTGTAGGATGCTCAGCAGACACAGGATATGGACATCACTAGGCATCTTTAGAAAAGCCCAAAGGTTGGGAATGGGGATAACAGGCAGCCTTTCTTTCCCAAACAGCATCATCACAGTAAGCTGTGACCTGCATCAGAGCTGGAAAAAATATCCCTGGATGACCCGCCACTCTCTGCAATTGCTTATGGCTGAAGTGGATTATGGTATTCAGGTCAAGGTCAGTGCGCCAAGGGGGCTGGGGGAGGGATGGGCTGTTTGCTGGGCAGGCACACTAAGGGAGAGCTGGGGCAGTTCCAGGCAAAGCCTCCATGAGTGAGAGCACTCCAAAAAGAACCTCTACAAGCCAGGACTTTGCAGCCCTTCTGCGTGGGGGTGGGGGGGGGTGGGGGTGTCCCTATGAGGCTCAGCTCCCTACACGCCGCAAGATAAGCAGAGAAGATGAGGCTGCTGAGCATTGGTTTTACCCCACATAGCACACCTAGTATCAGCTCAGGGCACGACCAACCTGCTTGTAGGACTTGGCGAACCTGCCCTAAGTAAAGGTGTCACCCAGCCTCTTGCACACCAGCAAGATGCATGCAGTCAGACCCCTTTGCCTTGCCTTAGGCCTACACTTGCATCTCTCCAGTTGGGAAATTGTCATTTATTGACTGATTATAATCTGGCTTTGTTTATTTTTAATGATAACCAGTGATTAAGTCAACAAAAATCTTAGCTCTTTACCACTAGCTGCCAATATTCAACTTTGATCCTGTGGTGATTCTCTCCCTGCTGTTCATGGAGGCTCGGGACAGAGGGGATCCTACAGAAGCAGATCCCAGCACAGGGTCAGCATTTCATTTGGTAAGTGCAAAGTACTTAAAAGATGATGGGTTTCCCAGATTCGTCCAAATGTCATAGCTGAGAAAGCAACAAGGAAGTCCTTCATGCAAGATGATCTGCCTGGCAGCTGCCATGTTCAAGCAGAAGATGCAGCATATTCACACTGAAGGAAATGCTCTCAAAGCATCCTTTTTTATCACATTACTTGCCCTTTATTTTTATTTTCATATGTTCTCCAGTTCAGGGCTTTGTCACAGATTGCAAATGCACTTGAACATCGGCCAGTCAAGGAGATTGGAAATATCACTGGCAAACATATGGCACAGAATTACAGAATGTTAGGGGTTGGAAGGGACCTAGAAGATCATCTAGTCCAACCCCCCTGCCTGAGCAGGATTACCTAGACCAAGTCACAAAGAATCTTCCCTGACCGGGAATTGACCCCCAGGCTTTGGCAGTGAGAGCGCTGAACCCTAACCACTTGACCACCCTGTTTTCTTTGTCCCCTTCTTTTGCTTGCCTAAGCTTCTAAATGAGGTCATAGATTGATTAATTATTTACCACTTATGAGGTTATTTAATATCTTATCATCTTAATATCATAGCACCAGCATGCCACCTATGAAATCTCACTGTGATGCTATATAAACAAGTAATATGAGTTACATAGCTAGAGTAACTCAGACTGATAATGCCAAACCAATCTGGTTTTCCCATTTATTTTTCATATATTTCAGCATATGAAGCCTACAGAAATAATTCAGTAGAACCATTTGAATTATTTGAGAAGTTTTAAAAGGTATGTGTATGGCTATATGCCTGTAGATAATGAAAGCATTCTGTCTCCATCAGTTTAATAAAGTGCTTGTCATAAAACTCCTTCAAAAAACAGGGAGACAAAAATCCCAGAGTTTAATTTGCAAGATGACACAGTGTTTCTGAATACTGGGGCCTTCCTGGGGTTTTACATATACACAGCACAACCTTAATGAGCACATAAGACGTAAAGCAAATTCACTACACCCTGTTTCTAATTGCATGCACACCAAAATAGTATTTTGGATTCTAGACAGCGCTTCCTGAGAAGACAGATTTTTAAGTTGCACGCTTGCAGCTTCAGTGAGAGGATAACCCTCTCTCTGGGGTTTCTAACAAGGCAGTTTGGGCCACCAGTCCCTGCAGAAGGCTAATTGCTACGGTCACTGGATCTAGATGGACTCTTGCCATTCATATCAGCATAAGTTGACTCTCAAAATCCCATCCTCCATCCTTTTCCCAGCCTGCAAGGCCAACAGGATGATTGTCATACACAGAACATGTGTCAAACTGTTTTTGGTTTGGCCTAGATTGCAAAATTGTCACTCCCAGCCTTTTTCAAGACTTTCCTTGGACTGCTGCACCAGAAGGGTCTATCACCAACTCAGATCCTAGTATCTCCTCAATGCTATTATTGTAGCTTTCTTGGAAGATACTTATCACTTTCAGGTCCCATTAGAGACCTAGGGCCATTGTATGAAGCATAAGCATACAGTGAGCATCAGTTCCTCCTGGAGGAGTTTTCACTCTCTGCAGAAGCACTGAACTGTAGGGCTTTGTTGTTCTGGCCCTGAAGAACAGAAAAGTGAAGCAAAGAGCTGGAGCCATGAAAGCTTTTGAGGATCTAGATTAAAAATGTATTTAAATAGTAGCCACAAAAGTACTTTTGTAAAGATAAACAATGTGCCCAAGAGCACAGGGTGGCAGGGAACTACATCTACAGGCTACTGAATTGCCTTAGACCTAGGGCTAATCTTGTAAACATCTGTTAAAATGGTGTATCTGTAATGCAACACAAATTGCAAGCCAATTTCACTGACTAGGAGGGTTGCCCTTCCCCTTTCAATTCCACCAGACAGACAAGGAGTTGCACAAGCAGTAGAGCTAGCAAGGCTTTTTTTCCTATACATTTGTGTCCAGTGTCTCCGCAAAACTCCTTTATAGCAGTGTACAAACCACTATTACCCATCTGTGTTAAGCCTTTAGCTTTCTCTTCCATGCCTACTTGTGTAACTGACATATCTATCTAAAAACCCTTAATGCTGCTGTTGTGGTTGGGCCACACTGCACATGTGTTGGATATGTTGACTGGCAGATATGTATGAGCTTGATGGGGTGAGCCTGTTCCCTGTCCTGCTGTTTCTTTTTTTTTTTTTTTTTCTTTAATTTCAGGAAATAATGCTTCTAAGACCTTTACTCTTCTGACTTGTTTGACATTTCCCACAAAGAGATTGACTTACAAGCAGACAAATGGATGGTATCATTGCATACACCTTGTTCCCTTGGCAAACCAGGCTAGAAACAGAACCATCTTGGGTGCATTGGGCAAGATTTGTGGTTTCCACTTCACTAAAAACTGACTCGCACTGGAGCTTCTGGTCATGCATTAGCTTACAGCAGCTTCTTTTATCTCACAATGATAGCTGTGTGTTTCAGTCACTGCAGAATTTGATTACAGTGGTTACAGCATTAGCTAATTGAAAGGGGAAGAAAGCCTATTGACAGTTTCAGGTGTGTCTTCTGATCCTGTTTTCTTGTTTCCTTATGTGTACATATAAGACAGAGAAAGATGGATTGTACATATAAATGCACATTATATATGCACTTCATGTTACATACTACAGATGGCACCATAGGAATATGCAACTGTAAATATACACATATATATTCACAGACATGTTCATATAGACTTATACATAATATTATGTACAACATTTTAGAAATGCATGTATATAATATTATATAGAATCATAGAATCATTTAAGTTGGAGAAGATCTTCAAGTCCAACCATCAATCTCACCCTACCAAGTCCACTGCCAAACGCATCCTTAAGCACCAACATACATATAGGTGTGTATAAATTTATTTGACATATATTTTATACACATATGTGTATATGCACACATATACACATGTATATATACATATATGGTATTTTAAGATGGGCAAGAAATAGGACACAGGATGCAAGACAGTGATTACCCTTCTTTTCTGCCACTGAGGACTTCCTGGAAGTTTCAATAAAAGAAATAGTAAAAGCTTTGAATTATAAAATGACTGATCTCTATGAAAAAATATATGGGCCAAAATATTTATGTCTGGATACAAAGATGTTATTGAAATTAACAGCTTTTGAAGATATATAGTATTTTTCCTAGATGTTTTTACATAAGTATTGCATTAATTTCAGCCTGCTCACAAGAAGCTTTACTTTGTCATAGCTAGAAAGATTTACATCTCCCAGGAGATGATCTGGCTTCCTCTGGGTTAGCAACATGAAGACAGAGAACTTGCCAATTGAAACTAAAGCAAAAGTTGCATCATCTGAATTTCAGCCCCATACCGGTCCAGTCTCCAGACCATGTGTAATTCAGCAGGTCTGCTGTGCCACCAGGTATTTTGGAAGCAGATACTACAATTTCCCAAAGAAAAACACATTTCTCTCTCCCAAGTGAAGCAACAGTAAATGTGCCATGATGTATCAGTGCTGTACTAATAATTTATTCTAAAAAAAAATTACTCCATCATCCTTAGGTGATGATAAATTACCTGGAAAGGTAATGACAGGGTTTTTTTCTTCTCTTAGTTGATATTTTCATGTGAAACCACTTCTGTAGAAAATATTTACATAGATATTTAGTCTAAGCAGCAGCCCAGTTACAACTAATATACCAGAAGCTATTCCAAGGGTTGTTCTCTCTTTCTGCATTCGCCCATCCACAGAGCTGATGGGAAGCCTAACACCTGTTTTCTCATCTGTCTTGTCTCCTTTCCTCTACCCCAGCCATGTAAAACAAAGATATGTCATTAACAAGGAAGAAATGGGAAGCAGGACCTCTGCGCTGGTAACACCACAGAGAGGAGGAGGTGGTAGTCAGATACAAACGATAGCATTTCTATGTGAATAAACAGGAACATGAGGTGTTTGCCTTCATCTCTCATCTGACTCTGTACAGTTCATACTTTGGATCTGCAGAGCTAGCTTAGGAGCAATACATAATCCACAGATAAAAAGATCTATTGTGAAAATCTGAACTCTCAGGTGGCCATTCTGGATTCGGAACATTCAAGCTGTTCAAGGTCAGAGCGGGTAGGGAAATTGTAAAGATACACCAATAGATTGAGGTGAGTCCAAGGAGAGCAGGATGCAGAAGTTCTTTGACCCAGCCTAGTACAGTGAGAGATGGACTCATCACACAGATCTCAAGAGAAAGCTTCTTTTCCCTAGGCTTTTCCCATGACCTTCACCATGGGGCAGGATCTGATGTAAAATAACAGAAGACTAATCTAGGACTGATGTCAGCATGACAAAGACTAGAGTCTAGTCCTGAGGGTGAGTAGCAACAGGCAGAAGCTTAACGTTGGAAATAAAACATATGCCAATGTTCTAGCTCAGACTGCATTATTCAAGAACTTACAGTAATCATGTTTGAATCTTATGTCTAAGCTACTGACTACTATACTTTTACTGTCATACTAGTGTAGTATTACTTCCTTTAGGCAATTAAACTGCTGGCCTAATTAATGACAGTGCCAACAAGACTGTCATTTAAGTAGTGATATCAGTGCATGGAGGAATTTCTGGCTGCCATTAATAGGTGGAGGTCAATTAGGATTGAAAATCTTTCTTGTTCAAGGCATCTCCAAAAACAGTGTGGCAAACTGAGGAGATTTAACATCCTAACTCAGGAAGAAAATAAATTCTACATTGGCAGTGGATGAAGATTCTCCTTTTATTTTAAGACCTCTGTAAAATCAGAGCAATGGGTTAATTCCAGCATTCAGCCAATTTAATTAGCGATTTCAGAGTAATCATGGTAATGAGCCAAGTCAGCAAAGATGTCATTGGGATTCTTGCAGTTCAGGTTGCAAAAACAAGCATTGATCCACATTATTTTCCAGGAAAACTCAGTTCCATCTGGGCACTGAAACCCCACTTCAATAGTCTTGGACTTGTAGGGTGTGCAGCACCTGTTGTCTGTGCAGATGCCACAATATTTGGGTCTATATGAACTTTTGCTCACACATCCTGAGATGGTATAGTTCATTGGTTCATTGGCCCTGTAGACAGCCAAGCACTTCTTCCCAGGCTAAATCAGAGAAGAACAGAAAAAGAGACAGGTTAATATTGAGTGTTGACACAGGTAGGGCACACAACCCCCTTTCCTGATAGAGGGTTTTGAAGCCATTAGAAAGCATTTTACAGTCCTGATCTAGAGGGTGTGGTAGGTTTACACCTTTAGACATATGCACCCAAAAGCTGCAGGTAGGATACTTGCGAGACACAATTCATAGCCATGACCAGCGGTGCACCATTGTTTTTCTGCTAGCTGAGTCACAGGTCTGTCTGAACCAGCAGCAAGCACAGAAGACTTGGCTTGCCTGCCTTCCCTTGCAAGGACCTTTTGTCTGTAACTAAAGCTCTTAGGAAAGTTTTCATAGCTGCATCTTGAAGCACAGAGAGGACACATTTTTGACCTCTCTGCAGCACAGTAAATCCATGTAGACATGCAGCCCTCAAAGGACTGAATGCTGCCAAACAAAGGCTAATCCTGTGTCCAAGCAAAGCTCAAGGGGTGTGTGAAGAAACAGTCCCCACCTTAATATGCTTAGTTATATCCACCTCACAGGGCCGCATGTTGCACAGGCGACTTTCCTTCTGGAGCCGGCACTGGTCGTTGTCATTGGAAATCCTGGTGGAGATGCCCAGCCCACAGGTTTTTGAGCAGGGACTCCAGGGTGAGGTGTGAACAATGCAGTTCTTCTGCCAGGCTTCATCCTCTCCATCGTATGCTGCAGAGACCAGATTAAACGCACATTATTCAGATGGGGCATATTTCCATATTAAACACCATCTCCCCAGTTCATTACACATTCAGGTCACTAACTCAAATAATTAAACCACAGTGAAGTGGCTCAGCATTCCTGTGAACCTCCTCATCCCACCCCCTTTGCTGCTGACCTACTTGTGTCAGACCCTCCAGTGCTGTGAGCACTTGGGGCCAGGGCTCATTTCTTTATTTCCCTTTGCAGCTTCACACAAGGGGGTCCTTGTCTGGGACCCCCAGGTGCTGCCACAATACAAACACTTAATTACAGAAGCCTATGCCAGACGGTGCAGAAAAGGGATGAGATCTGATCTCATAATGAATGTTTATTTCTGAGACCATTCAATTGATTCCCTGTAGCAGAAAGTGGTTGGTTGACAGTCTTTGCTGGATGGCCGAGGGGCTTGGGAAGCAGCCACAGCCTTTCACTGGAAGGAAGAGCAGCTTGAATAGGGCTGTTTTGAAAGTAACCGACAACTCCAGTTCAGGTTTCTTCACGGTCTTGGCCAAAGTCCCTGCTGGTCTGCAACTTACAGTACAGCCCAAAGACAAAATTCTGATAGAAGCTCTGCTACATTGTTTGTTCATCCTGATATGTATTATATTAATTATTATATTAAATGTAATAATGCTAGTTTAGCTTCTCTAAGGCTTCTACTTATAAAAGTCAAGCAAGGAAAGTTGTGTTATGTCTGTTTTGCAACATAGGTCATGAAGATATATGGCAAATTTCAGTACTAGATGTTTTGAATTTGGAACACCTTCACAGTTCAAAGCTAAAGAAAGAAGTGAGGGCTAATCTCTGGTGCTTTTAACCCACAAAACAGAGACTTTGTTTTGTGCAACAAAGTTGATACTTTGGTTGTAGACTGACTTCAGTTGTCTGATGACAAAGGAGAAGCTCACCTCACTCCCACCATACCTGCAGAGGAGATGTGGCGTGGAGATGTCTTCCTGATTTTTTTTGAGTCATCACAAATCCACTGCTCACAGCACTTCCCTGCCATCTTAATCAGCTTTGGGTTTGGGCACCAAACAAGGGGAGGACGTGAGTTTGTGCACATGGGAATACAGCCCACAGCCCCATTAATGCACGTGCAGTTGTATTTGCAGTTGGGCTGAAATGTGTCCCCATTGTTATACCTGACTCCATTTAGGACACATCCTACACCAACAATCTCTGGAAGGAAAGAGGAGGGAAAGACACACAGAGTATCATTAAAATAATGCTGACAACAAACAGTGCTGAAGTGTTTCTTTACCAGGCTGCTTCCTGGGCTATGTGGAGATATGGCAGAGCTGCAGGGTGATGTGTTCAGTGTGATGCTGAGCCAAATGAGGTCACACCATCTAGGAAACTGTTTTGATTATGAATCACTAAGAAACAAACAAACAAACAAACAAACAAAAGAAACAAAGCAAGCAAGCAAGCAACCAAAACCAGCAAACAATCTATTAATGCTTCATGGAAAAAAAGAAGTGAGAAAATAAATCGAGTTTAATCTACAAAAGCTCACTTAAAACACCACTTCATGGCATGCTGGTTAAAGTTATTTGCAGTAGGAGCAAAGAAATTAAAACAGAAACTGAGTGAAATATGTGCGTTTCAGGGGTATATGAAAGAACTACAGGGAGCTGCAAAGATGCACAGCTCTTCACCTGTACCTGTCTGAAGCAGGAGGGGGAAGGCAGCCAAGGTAGCAAAGGAGCACCTAAAATGCCATTGAATTCATATATTTAGGAAACTACATCCCACCCAGTTTATTACAGAAAAGATCTCTTGAAAATGAAGCAACACATTATAAACCCATGAAAATTAGTATTTTGTGCATAAGTTTAAATAAAATAATGAAAAAAATCCAAGCTTTTTGATTGCCCGTGGACTGGAATCACATTGATTCAAAAAGCATCAGCTTTTTTGTTTCAAAGTTATGGACAGATATTTGGAACCAGTGGCAGAAATCTTCTAATGGAAAATTAACACTCAAGTTTCTTCTTTGGTCACATGGAGGCAGTGTGTATGCACTGATCAGGTTGCTTGAGTTTTAAGTCTGGTTGGAAATGGAGCTGCATTGTGGCTGCTTGAGGACCAACACAAATTGAATGATGGATTAAAATTCTGCAAAGGTTTCCTATTTTTATTATGGGCTGAATGAAAATATCAAACACAAATGCATTCTTCTGCACAAAAATGAGTGTTGTTGGAATTTGAACAACAGATCTAGACCTCCAGTTCATGATTGGCTCCAATTTTGATAAAAATTCACCCTTTGTATTGAAGAGACAACACTTAATGACAGAGTAAAAGTTGAGAATTCAGTAAAACTTTTAGGTGGGCACATGGATTATGACAGGTCAAGAAAATGCTATATTTGCATGTATTTTGATACCAGCATATCCCTCCTAGACTGTGACAACTCAGCCTTCTGAAGATCTCATACATTAAGAAGTTCATCATGAGAAAAATATCATAGTCAATATGAGGCAATATAGGTTATAGTTCTTGAATAAAAATAGTCCAGGCTCATTAATTATCCCACCAAGAATTTGTTATGACAGGCAGGAAGAAATCCTTCTGCTTCATGGCAGCCAATGTGACTGAAACCATTGTTAGATTAAAGTTCAGACCTCAGTTTGTCACTTAGAAACTTTACTAGGAGATAACTCATCCCTGGCCCTCTTGACAGGGTACCACGTAATATCCTTCCTAGGGATCCACTGTTGGCAAGAAGCCAAAAGTGTCTCCTTAATGTCATAGTTTTTGTGTAGATACCCATATTGTTTGCCTTTAAAGCCAGCTGAATAGTTATCCTTCCTTCATCCCCATGCCACTATAGCACCTTCCCCTGTTACAGGGGATATGGAATCATCTACTTGCAAATCCAAAGACCTTCAAATGCTGGTAGCTCCTTGTTCTTATCTGCAGTCAGATTAAAGAGCAGGAATTCAGATGTCATTTTTCATGCAGCCAACTGCTCTCAGAATTAAGACAGCTATAAGGAAATGAAAGATGGTGAATGAAGATGCTGATGAACATACAGCCAGGTATCTAATGAGATAAATCTCAACCATTGCGCAGGCTGAGGGGAGCTGTCAATGTATATCCAAGTCAAAAATATATGTACATCACTTACGTGCACATACTCCTATTTCGTACCTAGGTCTGTCTCCACTATAGTCACAGTATAAGCCCCTGTGGAAATCACACGTGTCGGCCTCAGTGCAACTTTCTCCACGCTGCTTGGCACAGGTCTTGCAGCAGTCGCAGCCATCTGTGACCAGGCTGACACCTACTGAGCACCGAGGTGGGGACTTCGGACACTCACATGGCCACTTACAGTATTGAGTCCGTGGGTAGACCTCTGTTGTGGCAGGGATGGTGGGGGTCATGGTGGTGGAGGTCTGAGCAACAGCCTACAAACAAAGAAACACAATTTGGAAAGTGTTCCAGAGAAAAGGGGAGTCTAAAACTTGTTGGATTTGTCTTCAATTAAAACCCTCTCTGGTTTAAAGAGACTGGAAGAAAAACAAAGAATAAATGTCAAAGAACCACAGAAAGGAAGCAATCACTGTTCTCTTATAAATTCCTTGAGATACTGGCCAAGGGCAAATGCTCTGCAGCAAGGACTAGCCCCAGAACTGCACAGTCCCAGCCTACTCATACTCGGGCTTTTCCAGACCTCTCCTCTCTAAAAAAAATATGTCTCTCTAAGTAGGAACATGCCAAAACCCCTCTGATACATTAGAATAAGGCGTGAGGTGGTCCTTTTGTGTCACCCTATGGTGTTTTGCTCTGATCTTATCAAGGTAAGTCAAGATAGAAAAGGGATTTCATGCAATACAATGATGCTACTCCAGTAAACACATTCAGGTTACCATTATTGAGATAATGGACTGCTGGGGTATCTTAGTTCATAGCAAAACCCAAAGAGGCAGAAGTTCATTGCCTTCTTGACTCAAATCAAGACTTTGTGGACAAAAGCCTCCCAAAGAATGTGATCCCGCAGCTAATGAACTAGTCATCAGGATACCTCTGCAAAGCCCTTTAATTGTCTTCTAAATCTTCCTTGTTAGCAAACTCAAATTTAATCAAAGTACATTTCTAAACCTGGTATGGCTGTATCTGAAGGTATATATATCTTACTAATTAGTTTCCCTCTATTTAGAACACTAAATTGTTAACACATTGCTAATCACTGCAAAATAGGCAATGTGTTCACTCTGGGCATCATTCCCAACTCCATTAAGACCCCCTTTGCAAACAGTTGGCCTTAAAATTGGCTTAAAATCACCTTTAAGCTCTTGTTTAAAGGAAAACATACCAATATAATTTACTCCCACTTTAAGTCTCCTTGATGTTGCCAAAGTTGTTAAAAGAGGAACACTCAGATCACTGAAAAGCCCTGGCCTTTTTTTCAATCCACTCAAAATGATATGAGTAGGTGCAATAATCTGTCACTTGAGAAGAGAGGCCTCTTCAAATGCAATAAACCTATTTGCTTTGTTTCTGATAGTTAAAAAAAAATGCTTAATAATAAAATCCAGATATACAGACAAAAGTCACACAGTTATTTCAAGAGCCCATTACCATGGCCCAACCCTGTAAGTAAATCCTATCATAGTCCTTGGTTCTATTGTCAACATAAGAAAGCAAACAGCTTCTACCCTGTGTAGATTTGAAAGTGTCTGTGAATCATCACACGTAGCAAGGAGGAGCCCTGCTAGTCCTATGGTTTTAGTTCATATATGAAGGACTGAGGGTGATTTCTTGTGAAGGACTGGATAACTGGGAGCCATTTGGTGGCTTTTTATAGACAGGAATTTAGAGTAAATTATTTAACAGCCCTTCTTCTAGGAATATCTATATAAATAGCCCTTCCTCAAAAATAATGCTTTATGAATACCACAATGAAAACAACTCTTTCCACAGGCGCTATAAACAGGAAATCACACTGCAGTGGCCTTAATCTATGGCCACCCTTAACGAGAACCAACCAAACAAGTTCCCTCATGTAAATTCAGGTTTTGGGAATCGTGTATTTAGGGTCAATATAATGTATAGGAGGACAATGGTTTTGTAAGAAATCCAAAATGAGAGTGAAGAGAGACAAAACACCAAAACGCATAATGGGGATTTGACAATTTAATTTTAAAATGTCAGAAAGATAAAAGAATGTGTCTCCTAGGAAATTAATTTTTCCAGGTACTGGTAATTAACTTGTTTTGTATAATTACTATTTAATATTGGGGTCTGCAGATTTGTTATTGTGGATGCTAAGGAGAAAATACTCCACCACAAATTATTAATGAGATCTAATTTTGTTGCTTTTGGAGGCACAAGCCCATTCTATTAAATCAAGATGAAGCCTTTCTCACCCTGCCATGACTGATAACTCTCTATTAAAGTTGTTCCTGACTTATGCTTGGAAAGCTCCAAAATCAATTTATTTATACATCTGTGGAGAATAGTATTTTGCTAGCAACAAACTCCATCTAATTTCTGTGTTTACATTCAAAAGGAGAGAAGAAAATTAAAAATTACTCACTGCTTGTCTTGGCCAGAAACAATATTTTAGTAGCCATGTTTTACTATCAAAGTCTTAAAGATACAAAATAGATAATGTCAATTTAGCAGCATGTTCTACCTACTAGTAAAGTATATTTCCAGTTTGATGGAAAATATGGTAATTCTAAGTTTGTTTTCATTTTGAAAACTGGAAAGGCCAGGCTATGGTGTTGAAATTACTATGCACAGTCCAAACTGCAGAAAAGTCAGATATATAGCAGCACTTTTAGATAATTCATGAAGAAACCTCCATCTTTAAGCAGCAAAACCCTATAAGGATTGCAATATATTCCAGTTTTTACGGGTGTTTAAAAATACATTGATGTGAAATGATTTAACCATTTCAATATTACAGAATCTTACACATAAAGCTTTTTTCTTTTAAGGATTTTTTGATGATAGGACATTGACTTCTAAATTCAATTCCTCTGATAGTTGACAGAACTGGTTATGAGAAGTTGGCACATCAAGATCTGCTCAAACCATATCACCTTATCACCTCCTGCTGTTTTATTCTTGGTAGTAATTTGTTCTAAAAGAAGGACTTTGGACCTCACACTTAGCTGCACAATCTGTGTTTTGCACAGCACATGCCATTGGGTGGGCTTCTTTCAATTTCCCACAGTAGATCATATTAAAGGAATATTTTTAACCTACATTTCTCATAATGCTTTTCTGAGCAAATGCCAGATGTCATGGATAGAGGCATACAGCATGATCTGGATAATCCCGTCCTCCATCTCTGACACATTCACAAGAGAAAACAGTCAGTGAAGAAATCTTCATGTCTTCCTTACCACTATGTGATCAAACTAGCTGATTTGCAGACTGACCCAAACAACCTTACTGTGGGGAGTTCAGGTGCCAAGGCCTGACAGCTTCAACCTGTCACTGTGTAAAAATAACTCCAGATGTTGCAATTTGGCTGTCCTAAAAAGGGGCACTGTAGTTAAAAATACAGCTTTATGTGGATGTCTAGGGATGCATCTTTAAGGGAAAGGGTTGTGTATTTGTAGTGTCTTTCTGTCACACGACACATCTGCTTTCTCCTGGTTCCACCTACTGGCTGAACTATTTAGACAGCACAAGAAGAAATGCCAGTAGAGCCAACTCCAATAGCACATACCACCCCTAAACGTTCCCATTAACCAAAATTATTCTACAAGTACCCAGAATGTGAGCATCCACAATCACAGATTTGTGAATATCCTAACCCAACATAGCACAGTTCCCAGGGGAAACTGTGCCTGGAGCTTAATAAGAAGTAAAAATGAAAAGACAAAATAAAATATAAATAATATATTAAATAAAGCCACATATCCTTCCACCCCTCAGGTACATCTCTGGGCAAGCATAGATACTGCTTACTTTCATCCAGAACAGACAGAGGTCAATGATTCATAATGCATGTCAGAGAGGTGGACACATTAGCAGTGAAAAACAGGGCCTCTTGCATCTTTGGGTTTAAAGTCCCTCAAGGTAGAAGTTTGTTTCTTGGTCTTGATCAGTTGGAACTTCTGAGAAGAATATTACCGAATAGTTGCATAATTATTATACCAAAAGCAGATGGGTCAACAACGAGCCACTTCTTACAGCAAGACTGGCAGTAATCAGAGTACCATCAGGACTTTTTTTTTATACTCTTGCTACAAATCCCAAAGTCCTCATGAATGCTCATAAACTATCACAAGGTAGTACCAGTGATGAGATAGCATCAGGACAGACATATAAATCAGGACATGTAATGGTTGGAGAAAAATAAGGTTATTTGGGGCTCAGTTTACTCAGCTCATGCATGATACTTATTAAAATTGATCCCAGACATGTGATTGGAACATACTGTAAAATAACAGGCTCTGAACCTAGAAAAGATAAGTAGTTTTATAGATGTCAGGTGCCAGACAGATTTATTCTTGCTGTTCACTGTACACTGAGTATAAAGGAACATTCTGCATGAAGCATAATATTCAATAGCCTAAGAAAATAAAATATCCACAGTGAGTCAACCATTAAGATTTCAGTGGATCTGTGAGTGATGAGCAATAAACTTCCCATAAATTTATTTTGGGAAACGTATCTGTAGGAAGAATGTAGGCAGATGTTTGGAACAGTCTTTTCTAACTCAGTTTAGACAATAACAGAGTAAAGATTACATATATTCACCTTTTTGCCAAAATATTGCAGACACTGACAAACTCAGTGTAGCCTAACAATTTATTCACATTTTTCTATGGAGTGTTCGGAGGGAATGAACTTCCCTGATAGAAAGCAACCTGATGTTTCATGTTGTCACAGTGAGAGTAGCATTTGCCTGGAATAAGGTGACCCAAAAATGTTTGGACATATTAACAAATTGACACTGCCACCGCAGACTCCACTAATCAGGATATTAAGCAGCATAGTTTCTATGGTCTAGGAATATTTAAATGTCTCGTGCTGCACATGTTTAATCTGTGCAGTTAATGAGCTCATCCAGTTGAACTAGCTTGAACCAGAGTCCAAAAAACAACAAGGAACATCTGGAGGAGCAATGAGAAAAGTCTACAGAAGGGACAAGCTGACAGACTTCAATTTTAGGAAAGTAGAAAGTTAATTTGAGCAATCCAAGGTCACAAGGTTACAAACCATCCTAAAGCTGTACAGAACAAGTTCCTGACATAAGAGCCATGAGCTGGGTAACAAAAGCAGTATCACAGTTCCAGCTCCCAGAGAAGAGAAGACTGTTTTGGCAGAAGTTTTACTTTGCAATTAGCGATGTTCTGCATTTGCTTATCTTTTATTTTTCAAAAGGAAGATGCCTTCTGTCCTCTTACTCCCTTGGAGACACTGTCCCAGGGTGGGCAGAACAGTAAAGTAAGTAAAATTAAGAATCTCCACTCATTCATTTTTTCCCCATTTCAAGAATAGCACAGATTTAATGACATTTTTCAAAATCATCTTTGTTTTCATTACTTTTCTAATAAAATTAGAAATCTGCCTTTTCAAGTATCAACAGATTTTGGTTTCTGTTTCAATGCAGAGCACTTTGACTTTAAGCATATTTTAATTTTAAAATATTGATATTTAAGTTCTCAATTCTGAAATGGTTTACTTAACTTCCCTAGAGCTCCTGATGAACTGAAAATGTTACGCTTCCCTGTTTCCTTAAAAAAAAAAATATATCCTTCCATGTGAAATTTCCACTATGTCCCTCTAGCTGTACCTTTCCAAGATGATCACTTTATTTTCCAACTGTCAAAGTGTCTTTCTCCTTGAAATCCATACTAAGGGCTAGTTACTTGCTCTCATTTTGCCGTTGTTTAGTAGTCTGTTTAGACAGAATATAGAAAAGTATTAATGAGATCTCAATAGATTAATGAACTTCTTAGGCTACAGTCTTGAACACTCACTTTTAAATGGTGCATCAAGGAATTGGCAGTCTAGAGGATGGCAACCAAGATGGTTGGAGACCTAAAGGTCATGACCTAGGACAAGATGCTGAGCCAACTGGGCTGGGCTTTGACAAATGGATCATCTAGTATCAGTCCACTCTTCTCAGTAGTAGCAGAACTAATCCTCAGCAGCCAAAAAAGGTAGTTACGAAGGTTTAGTCTGAACATCAGGAAAGCAACCTTTTCACTAGAAGAGCCGTGCAACATCAGCATAGGTCACCCAGGGAGGCTCTGCATCCATCTTCAGATTTTGGCTTAAAGACCTTCAGAGGGCGCTGAAAACCACCATTCCTGGCAGCCTGCGAATTCGTATCTTGTTAAAACCGTATGTGGAATATGCCCATGAAACCAAGCAACCAATATGATCAGTTCAGTCCTGCATTGTGCCACATAAAGTCTTGTTCTGGCACAGAGAAATAAAGCCTGATCTTTTTGTTAAATGGTGCATATAATGCAGACAAAATAATTTTATTTTGTGGGTCCATCCATCTCCTATCATGCACACAGCCAAAAATGCTATTTGGCAGCTAATTATTTTATCTCATAACAGAAAACCTACCAGAATTCTGTTTTTGTAGCTGGTAGATTTCAAGATAACAGAAGGAATGAGAAGCTGCTGCTACTGTTACTTTAATGGCCCCTTTGGAACACACAGTATGTGTGGCTTCATTAAAAAAAGAAACATAACTACCATTTATTATAGTGTTGCATCATTATATCAAAGCCACCTCAAGATTCTCAATGGAAAACGAGCAGTAGGACTGCATTGCTACAACCTTGTGGTTAAGTAAAAAACAGATGGAACCTACAACTTGTCACTGCTTCACTGCTGGATAAACTCTCCCTCAACCAAGAACAAGTCCCATTCAAAACAGACAGAAAGGGAACTAGAGATTAAGAGAAGGATGAGAGATGCAGAACCTCTCTCACAGCCTCCAGAAACCCTACTGACTCTTGTTCAACATGTATAATAATATTGTTATACTTGGAAGTCTTATGATACTTTCACATCTGTACTGTGAATAACTCAGCTGTTATCACCCACCATGAGTTTCCCTGAGAACAAGCAAAATAATCCCAGTGTCTATTGGAAGTTAACTTCAATGCCTCTTGCACTGAACTTCTCATACACAGAAACATCTGTGCAAGAATCTATATAGTGATTTAGTAATCACTGGTGTTCACTACATGTGGGAAGGTATACCTTATGTACCAGATGGAGGAAAAAGCTCCCATGATTGGTATAGATGACAGAGAGTTACTGATAACTTTATGGCAAATCCAGAGAGTTTAGTTTCCTGTTATAAGGTTACATTAATGTAAAGGAATTTTAACCTCTATATATGAAAATCATATTGTTTTCAAAAAAAAAGGCAGGGTGAGGGGATGAACCACAAATATGAAATAATTGGAGTGCCCATGTTGTCACAAGGAGGAGAAGGGAACTGAACACCTTCTACCTCTTCTTCCATCAGACTCTATGGGTATCTTATCAGCAGAAGAACAGGAAGAGCACCATGGTCTGTATGTTACTTGCAATAGTTAAATTTTCTGTCTTTACTATTATGTAAGTCACTTCTCCTCTTTTAATATCCTAGACAATATTCCCATTAAATTTCTCTGAGTGTTATAAACTGATACACACAAATAGATGTGCATCCAGATAACCTGCTTCAGGTTCAGGGTTCTCAAGAAAATTATAAAACGATACACAGAACAGAGCACATGCTGCTTTAAATCACTTGTCCAAGGAATTGAGGTAGAGAATTCTTCCTAACGTGTTTTCTTCCTACAGCTGATATCAAGCTTTTAGCCATATCACAGGGTACCAGTGTCAAAAAAAAAAAAAAAAAAAGGCTCTTAAGCCCTCCCAACACATTTAACTAGATACTTCATCACTGTGTTTTAAAATGTGCCAAAAAGTATCTCAAAAAGGAAACCCAAAGTCCTTTGCAACACTGATTACTGATGTCTAAAAAGAAAAGCAAGCAGCAGAATACTAAGCACACACTTTTGAGAAATTTTTTTTTCTGAATCACAAATCCACAGACCAAGAACAAACACACACAAAAATAAAGCCTTTTAAATAAATAAGTAAATACAAAAGAAATGTAGCTACAAGCTCTGAATTAGTTCAGATGTACAGACCATGGCTGGAAAGGAGTCTGCACCCATGTACACCAGGTACACAGCAAGCCAGAAACACAGCTAGAGAAATAAAATAAAGAAGAAATGCTGTAAGCTCATATTAGAAGTTAAAATGAGGTCAGCACAAACAACCTTGCCAAATTTAAAGTGAGATAATTTTTTAAGGTGAGATCATTTAGCAGGAGTATGGTGATTATCTAGACAACTAATTTTCCCAAACTTTCCCAATCTAATCTTCCATAAATCCCTGGAACAAGCTCAGCCTAGCTGAAGGCTTTTACTAACTCAACATGTGGAGCAGACATTACTTGCCAAAACATGTATACAAAGACCCTTCACACAGATGATACTGGAGAGTCCAAAACCATGAGGATTGAAGAAATCAGTAAACAAATCTGGAATTTGTTAATTTTTCTAGTCAAGAACCTGAAGTAGATTGGAGTAGAAGTTTTGTAAGCAGAAAGGACAAGATTGTAAATTGAGTACACTCAATTTACTCATCATCAGAGGTAACAGATCCAGTTCACTCTGAGTCCACAGAACAGGAGAGGTAATGATTCTTTTGCTACAAAAAACAAACCCTGAAGGTTGTGAGCTGCCCAGACCATGAAAGGACATGAAGCAGCCATCAGGGGAGATGACAGCTAAAGAAAAAGGGTAAGGATGATCCCAGTTGATTCTATGAAGATATCTGTATGGACAGGGAGAAGCAGGAAAATCAGAACTGCTAAAAGAGCTATAGGCCCATGGCTATGCTGGTGACATATCCAGGAAGAATAAAATTTCTATTCACTCACCCATAGAAAAATCAGTATTTGGTTCATAGCATTTGAATTTTGCTGAATATGACTTTCAGAAGTATCAGGAGGATTTCAGATGCAGGGGGACACCACTGCTGAACACATTCGACCCATCTATGTTAGACAAAAAGACAAAGTTTCTACATTTTGTTCACATAAGAAGAATTATCTAACAGCCAACATATATTCCTCAGCCTGGATATACTTGTAGCTCCACACCAGGAGCAGAAAGGTTTCTGGACAGAGATAAGAGGTGAAAATTGCTTTAAGGAGAGAAAACAGTGTTGCTGAAGCAACATAACTGTAAGATTTGAGGGTTAAACTGTTCACTTATCCATCCAGTAGGAAACACACAGCTGTATCAACAGGAGAATGGAATCTGGAGTCAGAAATGCATTTTTTAACTTGCCCTTTTCTTCCTCAAACCTATCAAGGAGATTATCAGTTGAGATATAACACCAAAAAAAAAAAACCAAACAAAAAAAACCCCTCAGCTGTGCAAGTTCTGCAGAAATAAAGTCCAGAGAGGGGAGAGAGTAGGCTCCAGTGTGCTGGCAGCCAAATGGCTTTTATCAGCAATAGCATCCACTTTCCAAGCCACCATGAAGACATTCAAGGTTCAAGGAAGTCTCACATAATGGGAATTTACTGGCTTGAGGATGACTGCCAAGCCCTAAGGTCAAGCTGAGCCAGAAGCAGACAAATCACTGTGGACCAGACCTCCCACGACTGTCCATCTCTCAACATACACCCCCACATATTGCCTGGTCTCCAGGCCACTTTTCTCCTCTCTCCCATACCCTCATTGACTGAATAACCCTAAGAAGTTATAATTTCAATTTCTTATTTCTCCATTTCTTCAGCCAAACTCACAGTCTCACAGGAGTGCCCCAGTCTCATTAGTTTCATCTGGATTCTTTAGCAAGAACTGCTACAATGAAGCAGTCAGCAGCATGATGGCTACAGACAGCACCTTATCCCATCTGCTATGAAAAAGGACAAGTGGGTACCTGAACAGGGGGAAGAGGATGTTCCTGAAGGTCTGGTCCAGAGACAGCAAAAAGAGCAAACTTGGGGAATGGGAAGGAGGGAGTCAAAAAATATTGGAGCCAGTTCTCAAGACAGCCTGGCTTTGCACTACAAACCTTGTTCCAGACATGCTTGAAGCCCAGATCATGTTTTATTATGCTACAGAAAGCACCAAAAAGCACCTGTACCTTCCCTCCCACCTCCAACAAAAGCTTACACATTGCAAATGAAGAAGAAAGTAAAAAGAGAGAGGCCAATAGAGTTGCCCTTGGTTTTTATAAGACTTTGGGGACAAAAACGTTGCTTTTGAATTAAATTCAGTGGAAACGACAAGTAAGGAAACGAGAACATGTCCTGGCACAAAGTCATGAAGAAAAAAAGAAAAGCAATGAAATTATTAGTATAGGAAAATTATGTATTGTACTGGAGAATTAATCCTCCTGTCCCTGAAGTCTTTGGAAACAGGACTGAAGTTCAGGGCTTCATTAAAAAAGATGCCAAAGAATGAATCTAAAATTACTGGTGCAAGCAGTAGATGTGACGGCAAAAATTAACCTGCTTGGATGCATTCCTGGGTGACTTAGTCTAGGTGATCCTGCTCTGGCAGGAGGATTGGACTAGGTGATCTTCTAGGTCCCTTCCAATCCATAACATTCTGTGATTCTGTGACTCTGTGACATCATGAATGATGTATAGTCCTGACACAGGAAGTTCTGCAGCCTGGCACTGAAGTGCTTTGGTAGATCCTAGGGAGAAAGTTGCTTAAACCTCATGCCCATCAGATCCACATGCCTCCCAGAAAACACACTGTGCAAATGTTACCACTTGTCCTTCCTATACAAGGAAGGAGGATTGGAAAGTAGCAACATTTCAGCCCTTAAACAGTTAATGCTGCTGCTTTTATACATAAAGGAAGACATCAGCTATGAGTTTTGCCTCCAGAAAGATAAATTTCGCTTATACCTTCTAATTTAAGGTGATGAACATTTTTTGCTTGGCTCCAAATAAATGGTGCTGGCTGCCTGCAGCCCACAGAAGCCAGGTAGGAACAGGAGCTGCTGGCAGAGACTACCCGCAGGCATAGGTTTGGTCTCTGCAATCCCGGACACGCGAGGGCAGTGTTGGAGCACAAATGACAAGTCTGTGATGCTCCCCAGCAGCCCTGCACAGCACCTTGCTTCTTCCAAGCATTTCCCCCGGGGTTAAGGCTGCTCCACAGACACGATTTGTGCCAGAAAACCACATTTGAGAAGCGTATGGGGAGGCAGTTGTTAAGCCAAAATATTTATATACTCACAGCTCCAGCCATAGAGACAAGTTTTTTTCTAAGAAAGCTTCCCCTGTATTTTACAGGGTGAAAAACAGAACCAGGTTTAACACCTTTACAGTCATATAGTCACATGGGAATGAGACAAATGCAATTCTTTAATTATTATAAAACGGTACAACTGTTGAGGATGTAAAAGTTTTAAAGGGATCTCAACTGTGCTGCTGTAATATCCATTTATTCCTCTAATCAAATAGTCCACCTTACCAGATGATACTCTGGAGAGCATTTTGATTTTGCTGCTAGGTGGAGGGGTAAAACAGCCAAAATATGGCACAAACATCTCCCTGAGCACAGTCAAACTGCCTATATGGCATGTATGGAATAACTGACACAAAACTTAGAAATACATGTGGGTATATGCCTATGTGTATTAGATATTTGCAAATGTAAATCACACAGAATTAAACCTATCACCTAAAACAAATAGATATCTTTTCTGAGGCTGAAACCAGGTTTGTAATGCCAGGTAAGGAAGTCACCAGACTGCATGAGCATCATAAGAATCACTCCACCTTGTTGGGGAACCACATTGCACTGAGGAAGATTAGTACAGCTTTTGATGTAAAATGTGGAAAAAATGTCAAGTGACACCCTCAGAAATTCACTAACTCATGCTTGCACATTCTCTGACCTGTGTGTAATCTTTTACGTGAACACTTGGCTCTCTAATAAAACAGTGAAAATTAATAGTGAATGATCTCCAAAAATGAACTGCAGTGTTAAATAGCAGGAATGTCATTATATCTTTAACTACAATAATTGCAATACCTAGGGTCAAATGTGTAAGAAGAACTCTCAGAAAGATGCTAACTACATTTGCCCTCATTCTCTTGCATCAATGTGTATCAGCCCACACACAGATGCTGTGGCAATGACCTAGTCCTCCAAGACCAAGATCCAAGAGGAAATACTGCCTGCAGTGCTAATAAATCACCTGCTAAACAGCCAAACTAGTTAATGGAACCTACATATTTTCCTAATTATTATTCCAACGTTTTTTCCCCCTCATGAACATGTAACCAAAGAGTTTTATAGTGTAATCCGCTTGCAGATTCTCAGCAGTTTTTGTGGTTTGATCCTTCCTTGCTGAACAGCTAGAATGACCAAGCTGTTACTCTAAAAACAGGGAATTAGTAGCCTGCGGGCAGCCAAGTACATGAGCCAGCTATTCAGAGGAGTGCTTAATTTCCCTCATATGGATTTTGACATCTCTGTCTTCTTATCAGCCCAAATACAGAAGGTTCACTTTGTAACAGCAGATATAAGCTGCCGATCATAAATATGAGCTATAGCCTGCTTGGTCAACATATACAACCAGGAATATTTTAGTGGTCTTTAAAACCCAGAAAGGAGAATCCACAAGTCCAAAAAACACAGATGCAGCATGACCTCTTACACCATAAATACAAGAATACCAAGTCATTTATCAGCATGGCATTAGCAATGATACAAGTGGTTAGAGCACAGTCAGGAAATACTTTAAGGTAGTGATGGTACTTTTTTGTGAAGTTATCAGACTCCCTGCAGAACACTGGTTCATAAGCTGTCTGCCCAGCGCAAGACCAGCCCCTTCATGAAGTAAAACAAATTCACCAGTGACTGCTTCAGGTGATTAGTGTTGTCCCCAGAAGGCACCAAACTGGGTGTTAGTGAATCCATGCTCTTTATTTTCTCTGTATAATCATCCTGTCATAGGCCAAGTATATGTAAATTAAGGTAAAAAAAAAAAAAAATCAAGAGAAAGAAATAATCCCTTGTGGATGCTAAAATAACTACTGCCTGGAATTTTCCTTCTTGTGGGATGGCAAAGACTCCCACCAGCTGTGACCTTAGTGGCACCTGTTTGTAAAATGGTAGAGAGATGTTTTGACTATGGGTGCTGTGGCACCAAAGCCAATCATCCCAGGGGGTGGCTGGCTTCTTGTCCAATTACCTTGAGGTTAAAAGGATGTAAAAAGAGCTGTAAATTAATAAATAAAAGCTTCTTGGCATCTTGGTGAAGAAAATTGTCTTGTCCTCACTCTTTCTCTTCCTCCGGCAACTGGCAGATAAACAACAATCCCTCACTCATCTTGCTGTCCCTTGCTACTTGAAAAGCTTCAGTAAGATAATGCTCAAAATAAAAACAGGATGGCAGTCTGCAAAGCTGGTAGAGTATGAAAAGGAATCAACACTTTTAAACCACTCAGAAATAAAAATCTGAGATGTAACCATAAATTTTTAAAAGAGGGAAGTGTTGAAGGCAACATGATCATGTTGCTAAAAAATGGCTACCTTCTGGGAAAAAAAAAAAATAAATTAAAAAAATCACTCTGTCACCCAGAACAGTTTCAATTAAAATGGTTACGTCTACATGGGTTACACAGTTGTTGGTGGCACAAAGTAAGTTTTGTGTCAGGTATTGTACAGAATTACAAAGCTGCTTACTACTACTGACTCACTGTGTTCTTTCAGCTATATATGGATACTACACATAGTAATTCCATGTATCTAAATCTAATGTATCTACTAAATCAGTGAAACTGGATAGTTGCATGCCAGAGATGTAATAAAACCAATGTTTCATATCCACCTGGAAGCCTTTCAGTAGAGATTATTTCATTGTGCTCAGAAGGGAAAGGGCAGGTGAATTAAGTTGAATAGGTGGTGTTTGTTTCAGCTCTAAGAAAAGGTGTAAAAGCACCCAAAGCATTACAGTTATTGTGAGTTCTGTTCATGTTGGTGTCAATGAAATGCTGGACCAAGTGACCTTGCTATGTTTCCCCATCACCAAGCCTGAGACTTTTTTAACTCCTGAATCTAAAAGGCAAGCTCTTAGGAGGAAGTTCTTTTGCAGGGCTGGAATTATTCCATGACAGCAAAGATCCATCTGTACACATGTCCAGCATCACACATCAGAATCCAGGTGACTCACAACCCTCCACAGATGATGCATGAACTCACAATTATTTCTGCAAATACCTCTCAGGTTTGCTTTTGGGCTCATTGCATACCATCCTGGAGTTCATGAAATTTGGCCTTCCAACTTGCTCATCTCTCATTGGTTTTATAGGTTAAGTAGAATGACAGACCCAGACTAATAAAACAGAAGAACATTGTGGGAGCTATTGAGAAAAGGGAGAGGAACACAGAGATGACCACACAGTCCTGGAATGCATTACCAACTCAAGTATTAGAAATTCTTTATTCAAGTTGTGCTACAAAGCTTAGCTTAAGTGTTATCTTCTTCCACAGCTGTTTCAGCCTAAAGGCTCTCCTTTCCTTTCGCATTTACAAGAAGAATTACTTGTAGAGCAGAACCATCTGTTGGCATCCAGAGAGGTGCCTTTTCTCACTTCTACTTTCACACACCTATCCCAGATGCAAGGATTACAAGTGAAAGCCCAGCAGCAGTCTGTTAGAAGGCATAAGGGATTAGGAGGACTCTAGAAGCTTCACCCAGGATGCCAGAATAAGCAGCAGCCAAGAAGGAAGCACATAAGGTTTCAGTATGTATCCAATAAATAGCAGAGGCACAAGTGGAGGTACCTCCCAGAGATGGGAGACCACCAGCATGCAGGAGAACCAACTAGAAAATGCAGAGCAGCACTGGAAAACATCTGCACAGACCTTCTAAAGCAGCAAAATTAATCCCTTGACCTAGGAATACATGTGTAAAAATAAGTCCTTGTGACCCCCTTGTCAACCTGCAGCAACAGGATGCTGAAGGTAACTCATCTCCAGATGCAGCAGACCCTGGGTGGGACAGATTTAAAAGGAGAGAATGGGGAAGTTGGCAGCTGGGAGCCCAGTCCAAGAAAATGGGTCTGAATTCTTGGTGGACATCAGAATACAGAAAGAAATCAAATGGGTAGATTTTGTGTCAGCCCATCACTGCCAAGCTGACTACTGTCAGTCAAAGGTTCTACTTCTAATATACGCATCTTAAGAATGAGGATGGTTGAGCTATATTATATAAAAGGAAAGGGGGAATTGGGGGAAACATTCAGGGTCCCTACCTGTACCTCCTTCCAGGTGACAAACTTGAATCTGAAAGAGTGAGGAGACCTTACTCTGCTTTCTAGTCCACAGCATGAGACACTGTCAAGCTTGATGTGTGGGTGTTCAGCTTTTAACAAGCCAGAGCTGCCAACTCTCACATACATGATACTGTTTCTTTTTGCTTGAAACAGCTTCAATTTCCACTTGTGCATGAGAGCCAGGGCTGTCCAGGTAGGAATGCTCAAGACCCTGCTGGGACACTGACGCCATCCAAAAAGAGCAGTTCTCAGTAAGCTGAGCACTGGCAAGATGCTAAATCAACTCAATGCTCCAGTGTGGGAGCCTAGAGCTTCTGAAGAAATAAGTCAAATCTCCCATGTAGGTGTGGAGGACTTCTGCTTTTCAGAAGGCTTTCACCTGGGGAAAAGTTAAACATGCACGCAACTTTCAAAGGACAGACACCCAGTATCTTCATGTAAATCTCATGGTTTTGCTAAATCCCACAGCTATTATTTTTAACTAATGGCTTTCCCTGAAGAAGCCCCACTACCAAAGTACTCATGCTGCAGGCTGGACTGCTGCAGTGTGAAATGGAGACAAGACCTCTCCGAGGGGAAACCGTCACTGACACAACTGTGAGAGGGGTGAGGAAGCCAGTTCCTGCCCACAGCTCTGTCTTGGTTAACGTTGGCAGGGAGACTTGTAGCTGATGGTTATCAATACAATTTCAGACACTGATAGGAGATGTTATAAAGAAAATGTATAAGAACCTGCTTCTCTCTGCAAAAACTCTGCATTTGTGTACTCAGAAGACATCTTCATCAGAAACAGACTTTGGTCTGGACCTCTGATGCACGTAAATCACGTTCAGTGCTACCTTCAGGATGTTGCCTTGGCAAGGATTTTTTCGGCAAGCGGATTTGTGAGGGGGGACTGCCAAGTAAATAAAATCTGCTTTGGAAAAGCCCCACATATGATGCAGCCACATCCACAAATCCACAGGGATTGCCTACCAACTAAGAGCCACAAGATACTAATTTGCATAGCTAAATTTTTGGCTGCTATAACCAGAGTAATGTTAACTGACATGGACAATTTATGGAAGTCTAGGAAAGAAGCCCTTCTAAAGATAAATTTATCAAGCCTGTCTCTGGTAACCAGATGTTGTCAGGCAACAAGGAACAGTGGGAAGTTTAGAAGGACAAGACACATCAACCTACATTTTAACCTATGATTATCTTTGCATCATTATTATGTTGCAAACCTGTAGCCTTCCAGTTAGAAATGATTAATGGATAAACATCAGGTCTCCTACCCTGGAGAGCCATGGGATTTTTGTAGGCAAGAATGAAGGTGTATGGAACCTTTGAAATTACACTGCATATGAGTTGCTATCAAAACAAATGGATACATCAATCTGTATATATATTTTAATTATTTTTTTTATTTGGTTCATATTTGGTCAGAATGTGGTTTTGCCTGGAAGAGCCCAAAGAAATGTAATAATTTTTTCCTGCCACCATATCCAAACATTTTACAAAATTAAATTATTGGCTTCACATCTTTGCCAATAAATATTATAAAAAGGCAAAGGAAAAACCATACATTATGGTTCTCAAACCATTTTCCCTTAAGCAGACCAAAATAAGGCTTAAACTTTAAATATTATACAGACTAATGGTCCCTCACAGCTGCTCTCCCTAGTCCCTCTCATTCCTCCATCTATCGTTCTTTTCATCCCTGTTCCTTCATTCCCTTATGTACATCAGACAGAAATGTGCCCTTCCTCAGAATACCAACCCTCCACCACATCCCCGTTCAGGTGTGAAGAAGACTCACAGAAAGCCAGTTCATTATCAGGGAGAAACTGCCCCTACACAATGGTCTCTAAGCACAATTTTCTAAGATCCAATTCCACAGGTGTTTTCGAGAGTTGACAGTGCCCCTGGGATGCTCCAGAGAGAAACATCTTCACCAGCTCCATTCAGAGAGCTTGAACTAACAGTCAAGACCCAGGACACTTTTAAAGCTATTTCTTATACTCTTTTGAACACTTTTTTAGATGTTCTTTAGATCAAACATGCTGTCAGCAATATTTGGATTGCACTCACCCCACAGCACGCGCGTATCTGCGTGCCCTCACACATTCTTTCATACTACAACAGCTTTTTTTTCAAACATCTTTGATATCAAGGGAACCCAGGACAACCACTGTAAAATATACAAGGCTTACACAGATCTCCTCTATTAACACTGATGGTGGTGGAGCTGGAGTGGATGAGTTCCCTCTGTGTGACCTTTTACTTACTCAATAAAAATTAATTGAAGTGAGAATCAGCTTACCTCAGAAAGCCGAAGAGGTGCATTTTGTTTGTTTTTATTTTTGCATTGCCTTTTTTTTTTTTTTTTTTTTTAACTAGAAAAGGCACCATTATCAGTCCATCGCTACATTCACGAAGGACTTATCACTTTGTCATCTGTTTTCACAGGTGCATCTGGTGTACCACACCACGTGTGCTACTTTCTTGCTTTAAAGCCTGACTTTACCTCGCAATACACAAGCCAGCCCCTGCTGCCAGCAGCCCTGCAAAAGCAAAATTTCCCCCTATGCAAAGCAGTTGATAGCACCCTCTGAATAGAAAATTATGTTTGGACACAGCTTCACACGTGGCTGACTCAGGGAATGCTCCAGCCTCAAGCCAAGTAGCCCAAGTGCATCCCTAAGATCCACTCTCTTGCATCTTTCTTGAGGGGTCCCCAGGGCTCCCCGAGCGTTGCCTCCGGGGATGAGGGATATCGCAGGTCTCGACGCAAACGTTCAGTCACTCTCCTGCTGGGTACGGGCGCTCCTCACACCCACGGCCTCCCTGACGTGCTCCTCACCTTCCTAAACAGCTGCTCTCAACAACCAGTGCTCTCCCTCGGGGATTTTTACACAAGCTGCAAGCGCGCACTGGGAAAAGCACAACACAGACACCTTCTGAAATGGGTGGCTTTCCCATACAGTTTTTCCCAGAGAGGAGGGGAAGGAAAACAGCTACTGCCTGCATCGACCGGGAAGCTACAGAGATCGGGAGGGGGTAGGAAAAAAAGTCCACCTTCCCTGCCAGCCCCGAGGCAGCACCGGCAGCGACACACCTGCGGGCAGCGGCCGGCGGCACCGCCCGGCTGCTGTCCTGTTCCCTGTTAGGGCTCGGCTCCGTTCCGTCCCGTCCCCGCAACGGTATCGCCACTGGGACTGCTCCGCTCCTGGCCCCTTTGGGGCACCGCCGCCCGTCGGGTACCTGTCCCTTCCTTTCCAACCCTCTCCCCTAACAGCCTCACCCTGGCTGTTCCGGGCAGGAATATGTGACCTCTTCCTCCTTCTTTTGCTTCACAATACCAATAGTAGCAATAAAGGCGGGTGGGGGGGTTGAGGGAGGCGACGGGAAGAAGAAAACAATTATAATTCGAAAAAAAGCACTCCACATCACAGTTTTCTCTAGTTTTCTCTGAAGATCCACCTGAATGCTTACATGGACTGAACTAAGAGCCACTTTTGCGCCTTTCCTTATATCCTTTCCCTTCCCTTTCTTTAGCCTTTTCCTCCACAGTTCACCTTTTCCTCCCTGCTCTCACATTTCCCACCTCTTCCAGTTTCCCCACACGCACCACACTCGGGTCTCCCAGCCCAGCGTGCATTAAACCCCGGTGTGTTTGCAGAAGATGAGTCTCTTACGCAGTTCCCAACTCACCTGCAAAATGCTGCTTGTTGCTAGAATCCAGGGCAAAAGCCACCTCATCCCTGGAAGCCGGGATTAAATACATTGATTGAACCCAGATTTAGAGCCTTTTTGAACAAAAACACCACTCTGGGGAATGCAGAGCAATCCTGAACTGGCAACCTAGCCTAGGAACTCTGCCTTTTTCTCTTGACTCTTTGGGGATTTTATTAAAGACAGATCTGACGTCAGGGTGAAGGACAAGCCCTGCATTTTTCCTCTGGAGAAACTTTCCTGCCTTCACTTCTTCATTTTTGTGCGTGGTGTTGTCCCACCTCCTGCATTTCAGTGTACCGCCGTTAGCCAAAGGATTCTTAAAGGGAAAGCTGCAGCTCCGAAGTCCATCATCCACGTTGCTGCGATCGTAGCACGGCACCGAAACGTTCAGAGCTTACCCCTCGTGCTGTTTAGGACATTCAGACTCCTGCAGCTTAGCTAGTATGGCGAGAAACTTTGATCCGGCTTTACTGATTATGATTAATGACCTGACACGTATACAAATACACACAGATGTTTGATTTATTTAATCTTTAAAATAAGTGGCTTCATCTGAACTGCAGAAGGATTTTTGTCCTGCCAGCACACCCTGCAGCTTGCAGTCTGCTGGGTCCCTTGGGACCCCCCTCTTTAGAGTGTAGCCCACGTGGGAAAAAGGCACATTATCCCCTGCTATGACATCACTTCTGTGATTTTGGTGGAGTGTATCTCTGCATGCATCAGCTCCTGGGCTCAGTTATTTTTCTATCCTGTGCCATCAGTGGGAGTAACAAATTTTGCCCACATACATGAGAGCGCAAACTCCATCCTGAACAGAGCTAAACTCTCTGTTATCCATCTCTGTTCATGTGTACCGTGATTTTAGTGGGGTCATCTCTGATGTTGTTTTTCTCTTTTTACCTAGTCAAAGGCACAGTGTTTTCCCTCCCCCTTTTAATCAGAATTTGAAAGTATGTAAAAGCTCTTTCATCATTAAATTAAAATAGAAAATTATAAGGGAAATGAGTTCTTGCAAAGGGAAGAAAAATGCTATTCAACAGCTTTACAAGTTTTAAACTCAAGAAAGAGTCAAGACATGAGCTAAAGAAGTGTCAATGTAAAATTAAAGGTAGGCAAAACCTCCTGCATCATGTGGCAGGCTGGGCAGTGAAGGGTGGGTGTAAACTCCAATGACAAAATTAGAACTGAGATGGTGCCTTAACCTCCTCCCAGCCCTGGCTACCTCCTGTAACTCAGGTGCACCAGGACAGGTGGAGGTGAGCCCCTCCCCCAGTTTCCCAAGCAGCCATCCTAACCTTCCAGAATAGCTGGCATTGCAGTGGGAAAATCAAGGTTGTGGATGGGGTGTGGAGAGGGCAGCGAGGAAGCTGTACTCCAGTAATGTGCATTGTCACAGTGATTTGAATCCTTTCATGCCATGGGATGTGACATGGGTCATTTATTGGTTTTACACCAGCTGGACCAGGGACCTCTAAAGGGACCGGGTTTTCTGTGTGATAGTCTGGACACCCGTTTGCCCTGGGAAATGATCCAGGCAGAGCTTGGCTGCAAACCAGAGGAAGTGCCGCCTTCTGTCTTCCTCTTCTAGCACCTCTGCCACAGCCTCTTCCTAGGACATAACACCCTAAAGAGCATATTAGGGACTGTTTTTTCTGTCAGGTTCCTCCAGGACTGTTTCTGCTCTTCTCCCTCTGTATCCATCCCTTGCTTTCCTCACTTCCTCCTCTGTTCATTCATTCCACCTCTATTTCAGTGTTTCATCTTGCCCCTGTCTGTCACCAGTACACATCCTTCCTTGTACATCAGCAATACTCAGTCACAGGTACTTTTTTCTCTCTCTGCTGACAAATCTATAAAGAAGCTTTCTACCTTCATGTCACCTGTGTGGTGGTCATCTGCATGTGACTGTCACTCAGTGCCTCCCTTTGGGGTTCAACTCCCTGAATACTTTTTTAAGTGGAAGGAGCATTCTGAGAGAACAATTCCTTTGATCTGACTGAGATGACCTCTTAAAAAAAATGAGGTGAAACTAGATGAATTAGCCTACGATAATAGTCTCAGGTGTCAAGTAGGTGACTAATACCTCATGGAAGTTGTGCTTGCTGGCTTGGAGCTGAAGGCACCATGCTTGAAAGAATACTTAAATAATGACACCAGGAATGGTAGTATATTGTTTATTGTCTTTTTTTTCCCAAAAATATGTGATTGTTATCTCACTGTCTTGACTATTTTCCCTGCATATTTTCATTCCCCTCAATGAATTCCTTAGCTAATGCTCTGGTCAAGTGTGTCAGCAAGGATGGAGTCTTTGAGATGTGGACATCTGGCTACTTGCAGTTCCATGTCTCATCTCATGTTGATCATGGGAGTTTGTCATGTGTTGATCATAAAGAAGACACTGTCTTATCTTGAATGAGACAGGAGCATGTCTACAGCTCCAGGGCAGGGATGCAGAGACATCCATCAGCCTCAGCAGCCTTTCTGATATCAATGCTGTGTGGATATGGACATCATTGCACTTACAGGTGTGACTGGGTATAAGGTTGTTTCATTAAGTCTGAAGTGGCAGGGGCATTTTTAAATTCAGTGATGGCAGCAGCACGCACCATGGATTCTGCCTCCAAAGGCTCTCAGTTCCCTCTAAGGATGACATTGGTAAAAGAGATCATTGCGATCCTGTATAATCTTGGCTTATTCCTGTAGGGTCTTGTAATGACCCCAATAAATAGAGACTGTAAAGACACTTCTCTGCCTAGTTCAAAGGCTTGAATTCCATTTAAGATCTTTAAATGATGGAAAATCCATTTCATGTTTCTGTGAGTCCAATTACATTCACTATTAAAAGTTTATGCCATATTTTCAGTCTGAGTTTGCTGGTTTCATCTTTCTGCCAATGTCTGCTTGGCTGATGAGAATTCAGTACATTCTTCCAACATCCAAACATGCAAGGGTTCAGTAAATCACTGCTGACTCTTCTCTTCAATAAAATAAGGAAACCACATTACTTTTACATCTCAGTGCCCAATTGTCCATCTATACCTTGAAGAAGTTTTATAGTTTTAATTACTTTTGTCTTTTTACCTTTCAACAGCCATGGATATTATGTCTACAAATGCAACTATCCATCAATCTGCAGTCACTCCATCCACAGTGAACTGGAAACAGGTAGCATACCCCAGTGCAAACTACCTCTGATTCTGTTAGCCTAGCAATTTGATATCACTCCTTCTTCAATCTGTCCCTTAGGCCTCTCAGCCACATAAACAGGTTTTTCAATTTACTCAATTTTACAGTCTTTTTATACTAAATAAACTGGGAAATGGATTGATTTATTTTATGCTGTTTGATGTACCTGACACTTTTACTGAGGGCTGTAGCTGGCCAAAGAACACAGGGACTGCTAAGAACAGAAAGAGAGTTCATGGAGGATAGATGCTGCTCTTGCTTCCAAATATGTGGTGGGAGTAGGTCCTTGCCTGTAATGGATTTACCTTGTAATAAGTGAAATCAGGGTCTGCCTACAAGTTCAAGGGAAAAAAGACCACCTTGGAATTTTCTGACTCACAAAAGGTAAATGCTGAGTTATGAATCTGGCTTTAAATTGAGCCAAACAAGTAGCTGTGTTAGTTTTTTATCAGGGTGCTTTTAAAAATTCCTTTCTTCATGCTAGAGTGATGGAGGAGACACCCCTTCCATGAACAATTTGCCTGCTGAATAGTGGGGCACACCAGACCTGTAATTGGCAGCAAGGCTAGGAACTTCACCTGCTTCAGGAAGCACAGACTGGAATGGGAAGGGAGGTGGAGGAAACAAACTGCACCATTTATTATTATTGTTGTTATTACTACTTAGGTGATGGGAAGGAGAGTTACATCAGCCATGCCTTTTGAAATATCAAAGAAACTTTTCTTACAAGAGTATAAAAACATCTGGTTTAGCTGACTTTTCTGAGCACTCAGCCAGCCCCACTTCAACACAGGTGAATATCTCATTTCCATGGAGTTCCTGACCTTTGCAGATAAGACTTGACATGACAGTGTGAGAATCTGAAACACAACAGAATAATTCTCTCTGTCACTGTCTAAACAGTCTTTCCAAAGAATAAGATGGATTGGAATCACAATATGGACAGTGAGACAAAAGCTCTTTTGCTCCGTTCCAGTCTTGTATCCCTGGCTACCATAATGCAGAAGGTAGCATCAAGGAGCTAATATGGTAAAACCACCACTGGAATCCCTCAGTTCTTAAAAAAATGACAGTTGAAGGGAGGTATCTTGAAATGTTATTCATCCCAGGTTTTCAAAACTAAGTAAGTACACACAATCCTGTACAGGTTGCATTCCTTGCACCAGTGTAATTGTAAGGCTGATAATACATCCAACACCTAAAAAGAAAATCAGAGAGTTCAGGTAAACCAGCCTGACTGTCAGAACTCCAGGACTGAGTGATTATTTCTCCAAAGAGCTGGTATAAATTAGCTCCACTGATACAGGTGAAGCTGCAGCTAGGACTCAAAAATTGAGCCTTCAATATTTAATTCCTTCATGCAGCCAAAATAACTTATATTTGAGTAAGGATACTGCCTTTAGGGAGACATGACTGTGGTTTCATCCCCCATAAATAGAGTCAGATTTATTAGGACAGGTCTTCATCTGGTGTCAATCGGTGTGATTCTGTTGATTTCAGAAGTATTAATCTGTCTGACAGCAACTGAGATGTTTCATTGTGAGTGAAAACATGAGGATTTGAAAGACAGTAGCCAAAACATAAAATAAGATGTTAAAATATTCATTTCCATAAGTTCTCATAAAAAAATATTGCAGAACTTTGTATAATTTACAAATACGTGTTGTGTTAGATTTTCAATTATTAATGCTATTAACTTCAGATATTTCATTACTTTCATTGCTTTCAAAAGCAATGGCATGACTATTGTGTTCATTTATTCTTAAATTCTTATAATTTCCCATTGGACATTTAAGTGGCCATTGTGTGGGCAAAATGATACTTTGATGGTTCTGAACAAGTACCAGGCATTAATGACAGCAGCAACAGTACTCTGGTGTATACAGCGTTTTTCTTTAACAATTGTCTGTCTCAGTATCTGTTTTCAAAAAAACATCATTTTTTTAATTAAAGCTTTCAAACAATTTACAACTAAAAAAACACAAGAAAAGAAAGAGAAAAAAGAAACAAAGCAATAAAAAAAAGAAAATAAAAAAGAAAGAAAAGGACAACAAACCACCACACAAATAAGATACTAAGCTCTGAAAACAGTTAGTATCCAAAGTGAACAGGCCACAGAAAATTATAAACCTTTTAGAAATATGAACAGGGTGTGACAAATCCTTGCTGTAGAAGAGTAGTCTTCTGGAAATATTTACATAATATTTACTAACCAATAAAGGAGGATGGATTAATAACACATAGTGAATCTGTGCCTCAGCTGGTATAAAAGCGAAGTCCTTGGAGTTGCATTGATTTGTGGCATTCATAGGTGCAATACATTATTCATAAATATTAGTTCAACTGTTTGAACAAATGTGGAAAGTGCAGAGGAGGAATTAACCTTTGGGTTTGCCTCCTACTGATGTCTTTCTTGATGCACAGGAAAAAAAAAGGAGGAATATATTCACTAACAAACTGTGAAAGGATGAAAGGACAAAGAATCCCAACAAATATTGCACACATTCCTGAAGCACCACAGTCTGCTCCCTTTGTAGGTTGGCCTCCTTCTTATCATGGTCTCTTTGATAAGTAATTTTATGGCTAACTCCAAAAAAAATGACTTCACCAACCGTAAATAGTATGAACACCCTGGTATTTCTATTCTCTATATCAATGACCACAGAATTACATAACTAATTGCTCATCTGGGCCTTTCTTCCTTCTTGTACAGCAGTAGTCTCCATTCTCTGGGATGGATTTGGCTACACAAGGAGGGAAATCTGTTCTGCTGGAAATTCACTGGGGCCAGTGTCTTTGTTCCCTGTTGGATCTAGGTAAGACTGGAATCAGACTTGACCTTTTCAATAACACATTGAGGCTTTCCAGGACTGAAATTATGGCAGTGAATTTCCAAAGTTGGGTTGGAGTATACATACCTTTGGAAAAAAAAAAAAAACCAAACATGACAATTAAATGGCATTAAAAGCAAAAGAATGAAGGCTATAAAATATAATAAGCTCCTATCTCAGAGGGGCTTGTTTTTCTATTGGAAAATAATTCTACACTTCTCACCAATGTGTTGTTTTTAAAATATTCTGCTAATAAATGAAGATTTTAATCAGTGTTTTGTTTCGTTTTTGTTGCTTTTTGTGGGCTTTTTTTATGTTAAGGAAAATAAAAAAGAAACCTTATGAGATGTTTAGAAAAGTTAAGCATAGGTCTCCAAGAGATTAAAACTGTTCAACACAGGAAATATTCAAGGATCCATTTTCCCCTCTATGGCTTGAGTATCCAAATTCTGTGTTCTACCTCTGGTAACATTTTATTCAAAGTTTCCTTTGGTATTTGGTTAGTCAATGTTTCTCTTTCAACAGAGCTTCTTTCAGTCTCTGTTTCCTGGGGAAGCAGAGCTTATGCAATCACTTTGTACATGTTCAAGTCTCTGTCTGTTCCCCTTTGCAGTAGTTTTTGAGCCTCCAAATCAAGCCAAATTTGACAGAAAGAAAAATATCACCCATGATCACATTCCTATGCATTTTGTGAAAGGAGGCACCAAGGAAGAATAGAGAGGCCAAAGGAGCATTACACCTCTGGGAAGGGGAGTGTTTACTCATGCACTATTAGATGCCAGAGAAACTATACAGCTGAGACCTCTCAGATGGCTGACTGCAGGAAAACAGCTTCGACAGGAGTTTGCAGTCAGCCACCAGACACAAACCTGTGGGAAAATCTGCTTTATTAATACACTGCTCACAAAAATGCTGCTACTTTAGGCTCACATAATCCAGGTGCTCTCAAAAGTATCTTTTTTTTTTTTTTTTTTTTTGTCTTCTTGCAAGTAACACTGTAAGCTTCTGCTTCTCCTGGTCCATGCTAATGTTTTTGTTTAATCTAGTCTTTTAGCAAAAAGGGTGAAATCAAAGGCATCCATTTTCACACTTGACCCCTTAGGAAGCAAAATATTGAGTCTGTCAAAAATCTTTCCCTGTAATTTTTCAAATTGCAAAGATACAGTCAGCTATCAGTGGTATAGAGTGGTTCTGCAGAAGGAGGTGTCAACTGTAGAGAGCATTCCAGTTATGCATGTTTTTACTAACATTGACAATTGCATCTGAAGCATTAAAAAAAATATATAATTAAGATAATGTAATCCTACATGCCCTGGAGGGTGCTCACCACAATGCCTGTTATCAGTTTTACAAAATTGGGAACATTATGATTTTGTTTCCAGCACCAAACAAATCCACTTTTGCCAACCCAAAAGACAGAGTTTTGAAACAAAGTACAGGAACTGGGCATGGGAGATGATGTACCACACCTGGAGTGACAGAGAAAATGACTGCTCCAAGCTCTGCTGTTTGTGATCAGTATCCACCCTGTTCCATTCCTGCCAAGTGTGATAAAATTTTACACCCTCTTCTGGACTGAAGGCACCACATAGAGTAATCACTGTTTCCTTCTGGGCTTATTTTTCCTTCTTCTTACTCCTCTTTTAACTAAAGTCTTCCTGACAGATGTTTGGTCTAACCTTGTCTTCAGGGAGCAAGTCCACAGTTCCTTCATTGCAGCATTTAACCAATTTAAAGGCAACTAGTACTGGGAATAGACAGATCTTCTGTTTACAATTCCTAGAGTTCACTTAGTTTCCAATTATTATTTCTTCTTCTGCAATCCCTAGATTACTTCTGCAGGAAGCCACCTATTCCCACTATACTGGCTGCTCCCACTGAAATGTATGACTGCCAAGCCAAAGTGGGTGATAACTTAAATGGCCACAACTCTGTTAGTAGCACCTAGAAAAGCAAGTCCCATCACTGCTGCAGGAGAAGAGGGAGGATGTTTGTGGCATCAGTAAAATCTGCTGGGATAAAATGGTTACAAGAGCAACAAAATCTCAACAGCAGCAGTAACCACTCTCAGAAAAGCCCTGGCAGAACCAGTAACCTACAAGGCTTTACTTATCTCCCTCTCTGTTACTTCCCCTGTGTTATTTTTTCCTATGTCAAATACATGTCAATTCTGTTCCTTCATTCCTGGAGGAAAATGTTGTTGATACAAGTGAGGAGTCAACCCCATGCCTACTGCTGTTCTGAACTCATTTATGAACTGTTCCTGAGGATCTCTGCAGGATCTTTTATTTTCAAACCTTGGCTTGTCTCATCAGCAGATGTAGCATGATGTCCAAGACAGGAAGAATTTGAAAGACCCTAGGCTACATCCCAGGGCCCCACTCCAAGCTATTCCTCCAGAGCAAGAGAGCAGCACAGATAACCCCCACTGCGGGTAACTCTCTTACCAGATAGCTATTCACACTACAGGATTTAACCTGGGCTAGATTCCCATCTCACTTGAGCAAATTTCATGTGAGATAGTGCCAAAAATTTTAACAGTCAAGATGAGATCACACCACAGCTAATTTATCACCTTCTATGCTACGTACACTGCCTTCCATATCCTCAAGACCTGTCATAAATCTGGTGTTCTTTTAATCATGTTTTAAATGATTTAAATGATCACATGTTTTAAATAAACATATAATTGGTGTTGCTAAGCTTCTTCTGATCTTCAAAGTGTTCAAAAATTGTTGCTTCTACTTTTTTTTCAACATCTTTTCTTTTGTGTTAAAGTATGATGATTAGTTGATAATCCCCTGGCTCTTCCTCCACATCAGTAGACCCATATCTGCCCTATTCTCTCCTTCTTAAGTCTCACATATCCTTGAACACAGTGCATAGCCAGTTCTCCTATCTGAAAAAACCAGAAACAAAAACACCCTGTCTTTTCAAATAATTCCCCATGCCTGCCTTTTGGTTATTGTAGACTGAATTTCTACTATTGTAGATTGATTTTCTCTTGGTCTTATCATAATAGTCATTGGCCCATAGCAGTTTTTGTGAAGGCTGATATTTGAAGGGCACTAACCACTTCAGACCTCCAGGCATTGTTAGCTTTCCATTCTCACTGAGTGGAGGACCAGCTTCTTCCTTCATCTTTCTCTTTCTGCTGAAATATTAATATAAAGCTCTTTGTTACCTTTCAAATCCCTTGCTAGTTGTGCTTCATCCTGTGCATTGGCCTTTATGATTTTGTCCCTACATACTCCAGCAATTCTTTTATATATATCGTTAGTAAAATGACCTAGATTCCTCTTCTTGCCTGTCCTCATAGACCATCTCTTTCATTCATGCAGTTGCCAGATGTTACCAAAGCAGGCTGCATTTCACCTCCAGTTTGGAGACAGGGAGGAACTAAGAATCTCTACCATATTTTTTTTACCAGGATAATGTTACTAAGAAGAAATATTGTATGGCCATTGCTTCTGTGAGCAAAAGGTAACTTCAGTGTTGCACTGAGTTGGAGAAGCAGATAGCTAAAAAAGAGTTGTGCCAACAAAAGACATGAGGTTGTCAGCCTCCTGTATCCAATTATCAATGCCTCTTAATCACACATGCTCCTTAAAAGCTGAGGCATGGGAATTCTGAAGAGGAATAGGGTATTAAATGGTTTCAGACACACATTAGTATATATGAATCCTCTCCTGGCTTTTCTTAAAAGTTCCATTCTAGAAAAAGTCAAACTGGCAGCACAACTGCACCAACAAGCCCAAAGCCTGCATTTCTTGTGTCATCTGTCCTGGAAGCCTTCCTGGGAGTTGCAAGTACTGATTGAGGGATAGCTGTTTCCACTGTGCTTTCCTGTGGAGAAGCATGGTGAAGAAAGTGCTGGAGTAAATTATCTGCTGTTTGACTTATTGTCATGAATGATAAACCAGATGTTTCATATGTGTGAACTTTTCATGATCTTGGGTTGCAGGCTGGCTAGATAATGTGAAATCCTATTACAGCATGGAACAAGAAGCTGTAGTAGTCATATAAGTCTCAAATCTAGCTCCTGATGATTTTGTTTTTTCCACATCTTATCCCTTAAACTACACATGTGCTAGTCCTTGCACATCCAGCAGTATTTCTATACTCATTCTTAGCTGGAAGTGAGATTTTTGGCAAATTATTTGGAAAACTCCATAAAATAGTGAGTCTTGTTTCCTCTGCTAATGCTAAGCCCAGTGCCCCTCAGTATGCTCTGGGTCTCTGGAAGGTTTCTAGGCATGATTGTTTCTGTTGCCTTCTCTCAGGTGAGAGTGTTGATTTTTACACCTCTTATTAGCATGCCATAGGCTTTGCAAGAGAAAATGGATCAAACCCCTTTTCATTGCCCCAGAGAATCAAAGCAGCTGTAAAGCAAGCTAAAACAGTTAATTGCTTTGCTTCCCCAGTGCACCACAAAAGAGTTAGACTACCCTGGAGAATCTGGCATTTACAGAGTAGTTTGGGTTTGTCTAAAAGCCATAACTCTTAAAATCATAGCCATAATGCTCAAAGGGATTTGGGAGATCACGTAGTCCAACTTTTTTTTTTTTGCACTGAGGTGGGCTCAGGGTTAGAGGTAGGTTACAACTGATGTTTGTTTATGCCTTTTTAAAATCTGAAGATATTTACATGATATTTGAAGACTGATTTGTACCTGCACATGCAGAATGGCTGAAGCCTCAGAAGACATTTGCACACCAAATCCTCAATCTATTTTTTCTGTTTGTTGTGTAATTTTTATACTTACTGTAGAGTGGCTGACAAGAATATGCACTCACAATAATAGCAAAACTCCCTTCTCCCAGTAGCCCATGGGACTTGAAACATGACTCACAAAATTTTGGGCTTGCCATCATATGAAATATTGTAACCTCACACTTGGGAACAAGACAAAGTTTCCCTCCAGCTACACTGTTGTCTACACAATGTCCCATTGACAGCCACCTCTACAGTGGGCCTGAAAATGTGCAGCAGAGCTGAATATTCCTGGCATGTCGTATGTCTTGGTTTAAGATCAACCCTAGATTATGTAACAGCCATATTCTCTCTCTGGAAATGTAATGCAATTTGATGGAGTTTTTGTATAAGTGACTCTGATCTTGAGTAATTCCTTGCAGCACTTCCTTGCATTCACCCTACTAATCATGAGGTTAAGGAAATGCTTCTTGAAAGATGTAGTAATGACTTGGAGCCCAACACAAGCAGTAAAAAATTGGTCCATTTTAGGAAATATTGTCATTATCCCATAAATATGGCATATCTGCATAGTCTCTACCTTAGCACATATGGACCACAGAGAGGAAATTATATTACATCATCGCATTGTCTTGTCCATTTGGCAGGAATTCTGTGAGATATTTCTTAGTTCCGTGTTCAGATGAGAGGAGAAAAGGGAAAGAAACATGTGACAGGTAGAGCTATATCAAGATAGAAGGTTTAATTTTTAATACTTTTCATCTGAGACAGATGTAAAATGATAGAGATATAAATCCATCTTTCTTACCTAGTAACTTAGAGAAGCCAAATTTTTGAATTACTTACTCATTTCATTGTGTGATACTTTCCTGCAGCACTTTTTTTTTTTTTTTTTTTTTTTTTTTTTTTTTTTGTGATCCTATGGCTGTACAACTTTTCAACATTTCCTCAAAAACATGATTGTCCAGTCAAGATACAGCAATCTAGCATGCACTGCTTCTACAAATCCAGGCAGAAATCACACTCCTTCCCTTACTTTCCTTCTTGGTGTATGTCTCATAAACACATCACTGATGTAATTTCCCTCCATATCATTCTTAAAGTCAAAATTCACCTGTGTATCCAATATAATTTTTATATCTGTTATGATCTGTATTTCTAGGATGCAGGTGGCATTCAATTGCACTTACCCTGAATGGACACAATTGAAATGTTTCATAATCTTTTTATTATTGCCTAATAATAGGATAATTTTCTAGTCTTTACATCATTGGGAAAATAGATTGAACACCAAAGTTTCAGGTAAAAACTTGGAAGGTTTGGGACCAATCTTTCTGAAATCCACTAGAACATCTATTGTTTGCTAAAATATACTCATGGTAAAAAAAAAAAAAAAAAAAAAAAAGGTCTCAAGTAGTTCTTTAGTCCATCAAAATTATGCATACATGTTGTACGAGGCATTTTTTATCTTATTTAGATTATTTTGTAGTACTAAACCCCTAAAATATCTAGAGTATGTTCAAGCTACTCAGCCTCCTTAATCAGTCAGTTTACTGCCATATGCAAAATATCCATTTTGTTAGGTAAAATATATTTTCATATTTACATGTCATTAATGGTCATTAATTGTAGACCTAGCCTTTAATCTCATTGTTGATCCATGAACGTGTCTCTTTTCAATACAAATGTCTAGTTGGCTTTCAGCCTATCTTTGCATTGTCTTGTTTGTCCTCAGCAAATATTGGCAGAGAATTAACATTTTTCCAGTCTTTGATCATTTCCCCAGTATAGTGAGATTAAAAGGAAACATCAAGGAACCAAAGACCACATTGGCTTCACTTTAAGATGTTTGAGTCAAAGTTACTCAGGCCTGCTGATTTCAAGAAGAGTTGTTTCATGTTCTCTGAACCCCTAAAGCCTCAGAAAGTAGTTTGCCATCCTCATGTGATCTTACTGTATCCTCCTGCTTGCTCCCAAATATTGACTAGAAGCACTCTACCTTTATTGTTACAAGCATTTAATTTGTGCCTGATACACTTAGAAAAACTCTTTTCCCATCTTTGGCCTTTTCAGCTCTGGATAGTGTCTGATGACTTCACCTTCCTAGAGCAACCACCATTTAAAAATAATTTCTACTCATTACCTTTACTTGCCACTTGCACTTTTAGCTAAAGCTGGTGGGTTTGTTTGTTTATTTTTCTCTTTTCCGATGGTCTGACACATTCTTCATAAACAAAGTCCAATGGTTATTCCTGATGACTCTTACTTTTCTTCTAGTGCATGCTTGGTAGCAAGCCACAACCTTATAGGCAAACCCCATTGCTTCCATTTCTGCTGTGGGTAATGCTGAACAAGTCCTAAAAAGAGCTTGAAACTTCAACAGGAGACTCCCAGCACACAGACACATTAGCTGTGAGCATAAAAAAGAAAAATTTTAATAAATAAATAATTTTAAAAATTTAAAATCTATTGAAGTATTCTATTGGTGATTTAATTAAAGCATCTACCAAAGGGCATCAGAGCAGTACACAGGGCACCCGTTTATCGGGAGAATTAAAGCATGAGCTGACATCTGCCATGACTGGCTGTATAATCTCTGCCAACATTTTCTCTTTAACTGCCCTTTGAATATGAACAGATCACAATAAATAAATTGTATAGCAAATATCTCTGCCAAAGAAGGGTTCAGTCAAGGCTGCAGACGCAATCATAAATCTGGTGTTCATGGCTGGCCAAAGACTTAAGTTGCAATGGAAAGGTCTTCTGCATATTTCCTTTAATTTGCTTTTTTTTTTTTTTTTTAACATGCTGTTTCCCATGGATTAGGGTTTTTAGTAGCTTTCTTTTAAAACATTGCTGTTTGTTTGCTTGCCTTTTTTAATACGCTGCTCCCATGGATTTCTCCTTTTTTTTTTTTGTGGCAAGCAAAGCACGCCACCATGTATTTCATCAGACTCTGAGGGCAGTGTTACCCACACTCTGAGCAAAGAAGCAGAGAGCAGCCAGGGCTCCTATAACCCCTGCAGGAAATGATTGTCAGCCACAGCCAGCCAGGTGTTGAGACACGCTGCACTGCTGAGACTGATGTGGTAGGCACAGGTGAGCTTAAAGAGAGATCTTGTCTTTCTGTCTCATGCTTTTATGTCTCTGAAGTACTGTCAGGGTGTTTTTACTGGCAGGGGCCCTGCTATGTAGGGCATCGATACATGTAGCCACACATTCATGCCCCAGCACTGTATCAGGTTCATGGTTTTCTAGACAATCACCTATGATGGAAAAATGCTGATTTTTATGACTAAATGCAGCTCAGAGGAATATGCCTGGAATTCTACACAGAGAAAGAAGAAGGCAACTCTCTAGACCGTTGACTTCCTTGCAGTGAGATTTCAAAGGCCAGCAGGCAGCAAGGCTCTTCTTGCATTTCTCAAAAAGATTAGAATAATTTAAGTCTGACAAATGCTTTTGTATCTTTTGCTATGTTATGACAAGGTCAAGGTAAATATTTGTACCATTTAAGTCTTTTGCTGTTTCACCATTATGGCTGTAGCTGAGCATGTTGTGACCTATCAGCTGTGAAGGCAATGCAGGACACACGGGGACCAGAGGAGGGAAAAATTATTTACCCCCTGGGAAGCTGCTGAAATCTATGAAGGATTCCTTTACAGATGATGGGATTACTCTTGGCAGGCCACGTTCTTCTCCAAAAAGTAATCACTGGCTGATCTTTTGAGGGCTGAGTGACACCAGCTGTGCTGTTCTTCTACTCTGGAACACTTTTTAGGAAACTATTAGAAAATGTCTTTTCTATAGTAATTCAAATTAATTACAGATTGAACATTTGTATAGGAAAATTAAATGTAGAGCTGTATTTCCTGACTGTCCTCAGCATTTTTTTAAATGTGTCTTGCTTTGAAGATGCTGGAAAATTGAGTTTTTATTGGAAATTCTACTGAGAAGTTGCAAACGACTTGTCATCAACTCAGTCCTGTGCATTTTTTTCTAAGGTCACTTCTTAATTACACATTTATTGTCTTGTGTTGATGATTTTAGCTAGCAGGATACAAAATATTAATAGCACCAACAAAAGTCAACTCGATCTATTGGTTGACACTAAACTCTGGATGATGTATTTACCTGTTTCTAGTCTGGCAAATATTGAGTGATACATTCACACTGTCAGGTAATATCACTCAAAAATATCCTTTCAAGTCTACTACTTTAGTCATTTACTTTGGCTAAATATTAATTGTAACTTGTTCTTTCTTTTGGAGTGAACTACCACTTCATCCAGCACAAAACTTGTTATCGGGCATTGTTCAGTTTAAGGGCCCTTCCAGTAAACAGGATGAGTTAGACTGCAGTTTATGTAACCCTCATACTGCATCTTCCAACACAAATAGTCCTCCAGGGCATGTTCTGTATTTTCATGGTTCATGCCATGAAAACACTCTGGGTCCACCAAGTGGTCCACAAACTCTTTTTGGACAATCAAAACAAAAATAATGCACATAAACAGAAAATGATATATTAGAGGCACAGGGTACCTGATGACCAGAAAAGACCAGTACCAAGTGCTGTGTAGTGTGATAACTTCAAAGGGCCAGCACTGAATGATGTGGATACAAGCTTTCTGCACCATTTGTCTATGGGAACCATATTGACTCTCTAAAAAGCTATAATAGATACTTTAAACAATATAAATGACGCCTGAAGTGTCTTTGCCTTGGTTATGCAGGTTATAAAGTCTTCCTGCTTGACTCCTCTGTGTCCAATCCTTTAGACTTAATAAAGAGATTTCACCTTTCTGTTCCTCCTCAAATATTCAGAGTAAACATTTTAAAAGTTGACATTTCCAAATGATATGTCTCAGTCTATGTTTAGCACTCACTTGGATTTTCACTAAGCATCCCTCCCATACTGTGGAATATATCAATATCCATAAATAGTGAAAGAACTCTGGAATCCCTAATCCCTGGCAACCCTCCAGAAATGAAGAAATTACTGTTATTAGCACAATGAGTAATGGGAATGCTATTTGAGATACATCATATTCTTTACACACTGCAAGAAACATCCTCTGATTCTTGAATCCCATCATTTCCTTTGGAAAAAGGTCAAGGAATCAAACCCACAAACCTTATGTTTAAATAACATTGCAGGCCTGGATGCAACCCATGACAGTAATGAAAATGTTCTGTTAAGGTTTCCAGTTTACCCCTAATTCTCATTACATTGCTTGACTGTTACAGCATACGTCTCCCCTTGTGCTTGCAGTTCTCAGGGACTGAAGGTTCCTCTACACCCAAGCAGTCTGGGTGAATTGGAGATTATTTTATCTTAGTATTTGACCTTACTCTTTCTGTGGGTTTCTGAGTGATCTTTCATGTTATTTAATACTGTAATTCTGGTAGCAGAATCTGTTTTTTACAATAATAGTCAAATACTTTAAGGACAGCCTAAATATGGCAACATTATTAGCAAAATCTTTGAAGACTACTGCTTTTTTTTTGATTGTTTGTTTTTTTCCTTCTATAACTATACAAATTAAAGTCCTAAACAAAGGTCTCGGGGCTTTCTCACAAGATTTCTAGGTGACTTTGTACAATTACCAAGGGCCAGATTTATTATTTGATGTTGGGTTTCCTGTATTGTCAAAGAATGAGAAAGAGAATGAAAAATAGACTTTCAGGGAGAAGTTCACCCACATTAATGAGCATTGCACAGGTGGCTGAATTTCTTCATTGAAAGCTGATGGAACTGTGGCCACATATTTTACTGCTTGGGGAACTTCATTCAAGCAAGTAAACTAAATAAGAGACATGTAGGCATGCCCCTAGGCAGCAGATCTTTAACTGGTAAATGTTGGCACTTGTGCAGTGGAGAAACCTGAGAAAAGAATCATGAGAGAGAGAGAGAGAGAGAGATGCTGCATCCACAGTAGCTGGGCTGGGCAAGTGCCCAAATACAAGTCCTGTCAGTAAGATATGATTTCCATATGGTAACCTCACACAGAGTACAGGGTCTTCAGTGGTCCATGTGAAGGACCTATTGGTTTCTTAGGATGTTAGCTCATACCAGTAATAAGGTCTGTAATATTTTAAGTCCCGTTCTGCAGAAGAACAAATTTTTCCAGCATCCAGCACATGGGGTTCTACTTCAAGACATGCAACAACAACATGCCTTCCTGTGAAAGATTGTCCAAAAAAGTGTTTAAACAGTGGCTGTATTTTTTTTTCTTGCCTCAAACTTCCATTGCAGATTTCTTGCAGCTTCTGATATTGTTCTGGAGTAAGCCCCGGTATGTCATGCAGAGGTGCAGCAAAATCATGAAGAGTGACTCAGAGTTACCTGCTTGTCTTTGGGCATTGCTCTGTTGAATCCCAGAGAAGTACAGTGCATGAGTTGAAGACAAGCTGAAGATTCACTGATGCCATCCTCATTAGTGTCTGGTTCATCTGACCTGCTCTGAGATTGCAATTCATCAA